>VDFB02324784.1:0-69697 GCA_007258455.2 Sequoia sempervirens
AAATCCTAAGAAATGTGTTTTTGGGGTCACATCAGGAAAACTTTTAGGTTATATTGTTTCAGAAAAGGGAATTGAAGTAGACCCTGCTAAAGTTCAGGCAATCATGGAGATGCCTCCCCCAAAGAACATCAGTCAATTGAGATCATTACAAGGGCGACTTCAGTCCATCAGAAGATTCATTGCACAATTGGCCGACAAAAGTCTACCGTTCACACACCTCCTGCATAAGAATGTTCCCTTTAGATGGGATGAAAAATGTGAAATGACATTTCAACAAATCAAGCAGTACCTGATGAATCCACCAGTGCTCGTACCACCAAATCCAGACAAGCCATTGATCCTATATATTGCTGCAACTGAGACATCCTTGGGGGCATTATTAGCACAAGAAGACCATGAAGGGAAAGAACGTGCAATCTATTACATCAGCAGAACACTAACTAGTCATGAACTTAACTACACTTTCATTGAGAAGGCTTGTTTAGCAGTAGTCTTTGCTTCACAGAAATTCTGACATTACATGCTAACTCATACAATCAATCTTGTTTCAAAAATTGATCCACTCAAGTATCTACTAAGTAAAGCATCGCTAACAGGAAGGTTAGCAAAATGGGTCATGATTTTGAGTGAGTTTGACATCCACTACATTGATCGCAAAGCAATCAAAGGACAAGCTATTGCTGATCAACTAGCAGATGCTCCTCTACAAACATAGCACCTCTTACACATTGAGTTTCCAGATGCTGATGTTTTCACTGCAGAATCTAAGCAGCTATGGTCCTTATACTTCGATGGTTCTTTTACTCAACATGGATCGGGGGCAGGCATTCTCTTTGTCACCCCTCAAGGACATACCATTCCTCGGTCATATAGGCTAATGTTTCCATGCACCAATAACATAGCCGAATATGAAGCACTAATCACTGGATTAAAGACAACATTGGAATGGAGGATTACTGAGCTACAAGTTTATGGTGACTCACAACTAGTCATTAACCAAATCAATGATGATTATCAGACTAAAGATGACAAGTTGTTGCCATACAAGAAGATGATTGATGACTTCAAAAAGTACTTTGTGGAAATTCAATTCACACAAATTCCAAGGATTGACAACAAAGCAGCTGACGCTATGGCTACGATTGCCTCATTGGTACAACTCCCAGAAAAACAGACTCGCTATGAATTTCTGGTGGAACAATTATTTACACCTGCCTATGACACACCTGAAAGCCAAATTATCTGCCACTTGGTAGGATCTGATTCACCCTGGTATGGTAAGATTTATTCCTACCTAAAAGATGACATTTTACCACCTGACTTATCCCACAACCAAAAATGTAACTTTATCCGACAATCCTCTCGCTATACCCTTATCACTGATACCCTTTATCGCCAGGGTTTTGATGGTACTTTACTTCGATGTCTTGAGCGTAACGAATCTGACAAAGCTTTACAAGAAGTTCATGGGGGAATTTGTGGTACTCATTCGAGTGGACTAACCTTATCCAAGAAATTGATTAGAATGGGTTACTACTGGCCTACAATGGAGAGGGAATCATTCACTTTTGTTAAAACATGCTCAAAATTTTAGATTCATGGGAATCTTATTCATGCTCCTGCACAAGAACTTCACTCATTCACACCAACCTGGCCATTTTCTCAATGGGGGTTAGATCTAGTAGGGAAAATTCATCCCTCCCCCTCAAATGGGCATAAGTTCATCATCATAGTGACTGAATATTTCACTAAGTGGATTGAGGCAATACCTCTCTCTAAAGTCACCGGAAAACAAATTTCATCCTTCATACTCAACTACATTATTTGTCGATATGGTATTCCCAATGCTATCATTACAGATAATGGTCGACCTTTCAAGAATCAGGATGTTGATAAACTTTGTGAAAGATTCCATATTCAGCACAGATATTCAATGCCTTACTATCCACAAGGGAATGGCCAAGCAGAGGCCTCAAACAAGACTATACTAAAGATTTTGAAGAAGACTGTCAATGACTCAGGGAAGGATTGGCATGTTCAACTCAATCCCACCTTGTGGGCTTACAGAACTAGTGTCCGAACGCCAACAGGAGCAACACCTTTTTCCCTTGTCTATGGAGCAGAAGCCATATTGCCTTTAGAAGTGGAAATACCTTCACTAAGGGTATCACTGAAAGGTCTCATAGCAGATGATGAATACAGAGTTTCCCGACTACAAGAGTTAGAATTTTTAGATGAAAAGAGATAGAGAGAAGCTGACCATTTGAAAGCATACCAACAGATGATGTCTCGTAGCTATAATCACAAAGTAAAGCCACGTATCTTTCAGGTGGGTGATCTAGTTCTGAAAGAGAACCCACGCAATCAACAAGACAGAGAAAAGAAAGGAAAGTTTGAACCAAATTGGCTAGGCCCTTACGTGGTTATTGCAGTCTACGGTTTGGGAGCATACAAGTTATCAATGCCAGAAGGAGACCTGTTTGATGAACCCATTAACAGTATGCATCTTAAGAAATATTATGTTTAAGTCAGAAAAAGTCCAGAAGAAATACAAAAATAGCAAAAAAAGTCCTGAAGAAATACAAAATAGTAGAAAAGTCCTAAGAACCAATAAACAAACAGAAAAGTCCCTAAGAAATACAAAACAAGAGAAAAAAGTCTTATTGAAAATCCAAAATAAAGTAAAAAGTCTTGAAGAAAATACAAAAACAAACAGAAAAGTCCTCAAGAAATAAAAAACAAGAGAAAAAGTCCTTAAGAACTAAAACAGCGAAAGTCCTTAAGAACTAAAAACAGCAGAAAACCCAAGAAATACAAAACAACGTAAAAGTGCTAAAGAACTAAAAAAAGCGTAAACACCCGGACAAAATACAAAATCTCAAAAGATACAGGGTGAAAACTCCTGCAATCAGTAGCTTCTATTGAAGAACAATACAAAAAAATAAAAAAGAACTGTGAAAAATGCAATAAATACAGAAAGTGAAAATCTGGCAAACAAACGCTATCTGTACCTCTCCATCTATTAGTTCCTGCTTTGCACTTTGTCCTTTCAAGCTTTCTTTTCTTCGCATCATTTTCCGCATCTTAGGGTCATCAATTGCATCATCCTGCCGTCATTTTGCCCAGAGTGATAAAATGTCTTACCATGGCTTGACTATTGTACATATTTCTTTTCTGCAAGTCGTGCCAACAAACGGGGCAAAAATTTAACTGGGGGCACTTAACTTTCAGAGCATACCAAAACAGCTAGACTATGTCCTAGGATCCGAGCATACGAACAAACAATCAACTCACTTGAAACATCATTCGATCATCAAGCCTTCTCATGAAACACTTTTCAGCAGATATCATATCATTGTCTATTGGATGATCCAAAAATCTGAATAATGTATGAAATAACAGTATTACATTTTGAATAGAGGTTGTTTGATTTTCGATATCATTACTCTGGAGCACACTCGATGATGTATTGAACTAGAGTGGCAAGGAACGAGAATGACTTTTTCTTTGTCTGTTGTCTTGAGGTTAATGGTCAATATGATGCAAATATGTCACAGGACATGACGACCACAGCAATATCATCGATGACAGTTCCACATTTGCATCAGAAAGGTGGTTAATCTTTGTCTGTTTACGCAAGAAATGCTCAGGTCATCTCGGTTCAATTATACCTTGATGCTTGTGTTCGCTTGCTATAACAAAAATCATGAAAGTCATACTCTGGTCATCATTGGTGCTAACTTCCCCTCTGATGCTTGTACATACTTCCAACATTTTAAAATGTTCTAGGATGATGCAAGAAGGCTTATAGCAGGCTCAACAAACTAGTTAGTTTTTTTTAGTTGCATATTTATTACATCATTGTATATATTTGCATATTGGATTCACATCAGTGTCTTGAAAGGCTGAATGAGGGCATTAACGGTTGTCATGTAGTTTTGAGCTTTTTGTGGAGGACATTTGGACAGTTGATTCATCATCTCATTTTATCATTTCATTTTTTGTCATTCCATTCCTTCATTTTTCATTACATCATCCTTTATCATGTCTTTCATTCATCTTTATTGTTATTATTTATCCTCGTCTTTTTCGTTCATTTTATCATTCCCATTTTCCATGCATCTCATTCAGTACCATTTTCATTTTATCCTTATCATTTATCATTTATCATTTTATCATTTATCATTTATCATTTATCATTTTATCATTTATCATTTATCATTTCATTTTCATCATCGTCATTATCATTTTATCATTATCATTTTCATTTTATTATTTTCATATATCATTATCATTTCATCCTTATCATTTTCATTTTACCATTATCCTCATCATTATCATTCTCATTCCATTCATTTTTATCATTACCGTATCATTTATTATTCATTATCATTCCATCACCATTCTCATTTATCATTTAATCATTTTATCATCTCATATCATTTCATTACCATTATCATTTATCATTTTATCATTTATCATTTGTTATTATATTATTTCATTATCATCACATTACCATTTTCATTACATAAACATTACAAAAACATATCATTTATCTTTTCACCACTATCATTATTTCATATCACATTCATTATCTATCATGTCACGATGCATTTCATACATTGAAAAATTCAAAAAATAACATCTCACATATATACATCATCACAAATCATTGCATTCACATCATAATCACTAAACCATCCTGCATCATAAGATTAGTCCGCATATATAATTAAAACATTACAAAATCCATCTCATATCATACATGCATACAAGTAACATCCATATCACATCACAAATGCATCAACATATCATCATCAATACCATCACCGCTACATATCATCGCTCATCAAAATAATACAAGTGTCCAATGTCCAATGAAACTAAAAGGTTCAAAACATAATACATAAGACATGATCAAAACTCAATATACATAATAAATCGGTCCCAAATGGCTAACTGGTGGATGCCCCCGAAGGAGCTGGTCCGGAAGGAGGTGGTCTACCACTCGTACCTGCATCAGGATCCCGTCGAGGCCCTGTAACCTCTCTGCCATGTGTCGATGTCTATGATCAGGTCCTGGTCCTGCTATGAGATCTAGGATAAGGCTCTAGCCGCTCGGGAGGGCATAGCTCCTCGTTTCAAACTCTATAGTACTCGGCCTCTCTGGCTACCTCAAATCCCTCTACAATGGCCTCCCGCAATGAGGTACTCTCTACGGTACCCATAAGTCTCTGGGCCACACCCTCGGCCTCCAGTGCTCGCTATCTAAGGGCATCCCTCTCTGCCATCAACTGTGCCACCTGGGAATCAGGGGTAGGAATTTGAACCTGTACCTGTGCTTGTGCCTGCGCCTGAGCCTGTGCTTGAGCCTGAACCTGTGTTTGGGCCTGTGCAAGCTGTGCCTGTAACTGCACTATCATACTCTAAGCCTGCGCTAGCTGACTCTGTAGTTGTGCCTGCTGTCCCTGAAAGGTCTGCACCTGACCCTGCAGGGCATCTATCTGTGCCTGCTGAGATGAGGATGACACCCTAATCACTGTCCGCGGTTTGCCACCGGATCTAGCTTGGTGAAGAATCTGTGCTCTACCTAGGCTATCCAACCTCTGCTGTCTCTCCTCATCTCCATCATCCCCCCCATCATCTCCGTCATCTGAGATGTCTCCCATCTCATCTCCGCTCTCCTCACCCTCTCCACTCTCCTCTCCCTCCCCCTCCTCTCCCTCCTCCCCTCCTCCACCCATTGCCTACTCTCCACCGACCACATCCCCTTGTATCCCTGCTCCTGGCTGTGGTGCTACCCTGATCGCCCGTGGCTCATCTGGCACTGTAAACCGTGGAAATGGATGCGTATGAAAATACTGTGCATAATCATCCGTCATCCCTGCATCCTGTACCTCTGGCCTATCTATCCATACCTCTGGCTATAAGGTGGAGTACTTTGTATATGCTACCTGATATGCAATGCATGGTCCCCATCCTACATCCCCCTTGCGTCGCCCCTAATGAGCAACGCCCTGGGGCATCCCCTGTGTGAATCCAAACTGCCTCAGGACCCGTAATGCCATAAATCTCTCAATGATAAAGGGTGTTCGCCATATCAGATAACGTGGTCTGCAAACAAAAGGCATCTCTAGGTGATCAGTCGCCCATGCCTCGCAGTCTGTGTAAGGTCTCCATACAACTGCATCAACATCATCCAAAACCCGTCGCCAGTACTCTACCTTGCCCAGCTTTTGCTAGACAACTGCACCGGAATAGGCATACACATACGGCCTCCCTGCTGGTCTTGCTCTCGTGCACAGTGGTCTCGTGACTGCAATGTGCTCCCACACCCAGATCTGTAGCAATGTCACTCCACTCGCCAAGCTAGTGGATCCTCTATAGACAATCCGATGGAGATCGTGATACATATCGGCCAGGACACAACTCCCCTAGGAAAACCTCCGTGGCTGTGTAATCATCCACTCCAACATCCTCCCCCAACCAACTGCGAATCCCTTCGACCGATGGTCCTGTCCAAGGAAGCCTCCGACAAATGCAGCCAACATAGCCACTAACGCAGGATACCTACTGAAATCCTCCCAGTCTATCAAGTAACCATATATGCCCAGATCGCCACATATCCGCTAAAGCGCCGCGGTACCACCAATCTCCTTGTGGTCATACACCACAAGGGCACCAACAACCGGAATCCCAAGAATCCTGTACACATCCTCGGGTGTCACACTCATCTCACCTGTCGGCAGGTGAAAGGTGTTATGCTCTGAATGCCATCTCTCTGCCAAGGTCATTAGTCCCTGCTGGGTCTCAATGCCTCATGACATAGCCAACAACAATCCCAATCCACAATCGATATCAACTGTAACTCGAGGGAGTAAGCTCTCCTCCCATCGGCTCCAAACATAGTGGGAACCGCTCTCTAACCGGAGGCTTTTAAAAGCCTCCTATTTTGTTTGACCATAACAAAGAACACATCAATCAGACCCATATCATGTGATCTATCTACCCAACTAAACATATTAATGACCCATACCAAGTGCTACATCAATCTATCAGCATGTCAAATCAATCTACTCTATCATCATTTACTATTTTTTTTTCTTTTCAGGAAAGCAAATTTATCAACACACAACTCATTTACTATTTGATTTCTATCGCAGAAAACAAATTTATCAAAACATCTACTCTTTGTTTTTCAATCGCGAGAAGCAAAGTTAGCAAACTCAAATCAATCAATCAATCCTTTTCCTTTTTTGTTGATCCATCACAAAAGTATCCGCTATCTACTCTTCATTTTCTATTGTGAAGGCAAGGTTATCAGTTCTCTATCAGATTTTCTATCCTATCAGCATGATGGTCCTACAATTTATCTATCTATTGACTAAAGAAGCAATTTTCATCATAATTTTTCATCAAACAAGCATTCTGGGAAAATTTTTATAAATGCGCAATTATGTCGCCCATATGCGCTAAAGTTTTTCTCATATGCGCTAAACTATTTCCTCGATGTGCTAAAACTCCAAAAGTGCCACTCTATCTCGCATAAGCGCAACTCTAACTCCCATATGCACAACTCTATCAAATGCATAACCCTAACCCTAGATGCGCAACTCTGTGCCCTAGATGCGCTACAGGATCAACTAAGCCGACCTTTGCCTAGATGCGCAACTCTATCTATCGGATGCGCTAAAGGATCAGTTTTTTTTCCTATTCCTATATGCACTACAGAATTTCCTAGATTTGCTAAAAGATTTATTGAATGCGCTAAAACGTGCGGAAAAAAATGACAGTCGATCTAAAACATTAATAAATTTGATCCAAAATGCAAAATTCGAAATCACAAACGATCAGAATCACTCACCGGTGGTCCATATCCAGCTGGTCTCTGGTATCGTCGCGCTCGCTCAAATCTATGCCTGTGCACTGGGATCTCCATCTCGCCAAGTCACTATCAAAGCTCAATTTTTACTGTAGCAGCAGGGTGAAAATGACACTTCATTTTACCCCTTTTACCTTATAAGGGTCTTTTTAGGGTGGGCATTAATGACATTTTCCTTCATTTCCATATTATTTTTCACTGGGCCTTCATAATCAGCATCTATCAGGAGCTAAATCACTATTCCCCTACCAATATCAACCTCATCTTCTGTGATTTACCTCCCGAGGGGGCATCATCGACATCAAAAATCGGAAACATATCAGGGGGAAAATTTTTATTTTTCTTTGAAGCAATGCATTTCACACATCACTTCAAAGAGGGGCAAAATGTATACGTATAAAAATGGTCATGTCTATAATCCTGACAATTAATTAAATATTTATTATTTAATTAATTTTTCTAAATGTCCTCTACATATGATTAAATTCAATTAATTTAATTATATTGTTCATTCATCTTATTCTTCTTTCGTAATTAAATAAATTTATTTTATTTTATTATTTTCTTATGTCCACTTAATTAATTAAATAAATACAGTTTATTTATTTAAATTAATTATCACTGTTTGAATTTAAATTAAATCTTTTGATTTAATTAAGTTTAAATATCTCTTTTTCTTCTATTTTAATTTCTTCTTCTAATTAATTAAATGTTTCATTTAATTAATTTCATAAAAGTGATTTAATTAAATAAATCTTATTTAATTAAAAATATCTTATGCTTTCTTTCTAAAATCACAATTAGGTATTTTATTTGATTGTGCAATCTTCTCATATCATAATTAAATATTTTATTTAATTATGAGATCTTTTTGCTTTTTTCAATAAAACCTGATTAAAGCTTTATTCTTATCACCAACTTTCTTCTGCTTTTAAAAGCTTAATTAAATATTTTATTTAATTAAGAAAAGCTGAATATCCTCCACAAATAAATAATTGATTTTTTTAATTCATTATTTATCAGCTTTAAATCTTTCTTTTATTCTTTTAAAGAAAGATGATTTCTTATCTTCTTTTCTTTTTCCTCTTTCATAAAAATAGAAAAATCTTGTTTTTAGGTTTCTTCTATTTTCTCTTCAGTTTCATCTTTCTTCAGCCATTCGATCTGCCAGGAATTATCACAACCGTCAATCAAGATAGCCAATCAAAATCATTCGAAAAACTCTATAAATACCTGTGTGAATCCAAGCATTGGTAATAGGCAATTAATTAGAGTTCATGCATTTAATTCATTTAGTATTCATTTATCATAGCATCATGTTTATTTCAAGCTTATTAGTATTAAATCATATCATAGCTTAATCTTGCATCATACATCATATCAAAATCTCGTTCTTTAGGAAGACAGTTTGTTGAGCCTAGCCTACAATCTGAGAACACAAAGCTGGAATCGACAAAAACACTAAAGATAGAGGACAATAGGACGACAATGGAAGCAGAATACTGAGTTTGCACTTCTTTACTTTTTATATTCTATTTTGATATAATGTCTTATTGGTGTGTTTGAATAGTTGTTTCAATTCATCTACACATTTATTTTTCAATCACACATGCATATTTTACAAGAATTTAGGTGATTAAAGATTAGTCAACAAGTCAACTAGGTGCTTCAATTCAAATCAATTCTATTTCAAGCTTGGAGAAGGTGTTTTGTTTGTTTCCCGCAGAATTGACTTTGGCAACCCAACAAGCAGACATTTCCAGATTTTGTGTTGAAGAGTTGTCTCCTGATTCCTTAGAATATTGGGAGAGGAATGATTCACCACCAATGGCGAATGATTCCCACCTTGAGACTAAAAATCTGAATTTTGTCAGATTCTAGATCCCGACAGTCAGAAACCTATTCCCTACAGTTTTTCACCAGTAGTAGGACTAATTCACCACCCTGGGCGAATGAGTCCCACTGTTTATTTTTTGTAACTTCAAACATGATTCCACATATTCCAAACTTCTCAAATCTTTCCTAGGGGCACTCTGTTTCATCCCATTTCTTTATGTTTTGCATTTTACTCATCTTTTAGTTCATTGTTCGCATAACACAATGTGTTTTCTAGCATAGCATAAATCTTAGTCTTGCATTCATAATCAGTCATTTAAATCACTTAATTGCATTTATTTAACTTCATTTATCTTAGATAACATCATACATAACATAATTTGAATGAACCCTTAGCAGTTTTGGCCTAAACTCTCTCCTTTTAGGTGAAAAACCCTAGAAGAGCTAGAGAAGTCCATGGAGCCAAAAATCTATGGTTCATTTTGGTGAACCCGCATTTTGAACACTTTACATTTCTAATTCCATTCACATATTGCATCCTAGATTACACTTGCATCAACATTCAATTAGGACATTATTTTGTTTTTGCATTCTAGGACTTCTCATATTGCACCAGTGAAAGCTTCGTTTAGATTTCATTTTTGCATTGCATATCATTGAAAAAACTTAAAATATGCATTCTGCATCCTTAATTGCATTTTTTAGAGCATTAGAATCACATTAAAATTTCTGAAAAAGAAAAAAAAATCATATTGGGACTCATTCGCCACCCTAGGCGAATTAGTCCCTCTGCACTTTTTAAACAACATTTTTGGCATTTTTCTAGAATTTTTTTGTATTACAGTTTCCTATTCTTGCATTATGTTTTAATTTCTATAATATTTGTTTTTAATCATTTATTGCATCTTAGTTTACTTACATCATGGTATTTTATTTTAATAAGTTTTGGAATTCATTAAAATCATTGGTAGACATGTCCAATTGTTCCTTTGGTTGTGACCCTAATGACATTGAGCTGCATCATGCTCCTTCAACTCCTCATGATTGTCCTCCTTGTGATGTAGACATCATTGGAGAAGATGATGATATCATGAACAAGTTCTAATATGAATTCCTTGATCACCTCAAAGCCAATGCAACCTTTTATCCCTCCATGAAATCACAAGATCTCCCTACTGTTGCACCTCCTAATCACTTTGCATATTTACATCCTGAAATCAATGAAGGACCTAAGGTTACTCCCTCAAGTGGACCTAGTTCCTCTAAAAAAACACACTCACAACCATCTTATGATCACAAAGTCACAAAAACTCCTATCAACCTTGAAGACACATATGGAAAAGGTTTCACTATTCTAAGTAAACAAGGCTATGACAAAAAACATGAACATGGCATTCATCAACTTCTTGAACAACAACCAACCAATGCACACACAACAGGATTAGGATATCAAGATCCTTCTCATCCTGATAGACCTCCTTTTCAACCTAGGAGACTTACAGATGCTGGTACAATGATCCTTGATGCTCCTCCTAACTTGAATATTCTCCTTCCAAGTGAACAACCATTCCTCCTAATGACAAGGATGTTAGGATCCCTATGGGTCCCCTTTCTCCTTCTATTCATGAAAAAGGAGAATCTAGCAAACCAAAACGACCTTACAAATTGAAGAAACTCAAGTTTCCTACACATCCTCCACCAGAATGTGAAAGGAGACTTCAACTACTTTTAAACAAAGGTCTTATACTTTTACCACCTATGAATAGGTTGGTTATTCACCCTAAAGATTCTAACATACCATTTTGCAAATATCATCCCATTCTTGGCCATCGAACAGAAGAATGTTGGACATTGAAGGACATACTAGATAAGTATCACTTCACTGATACCGATTGTTTCCCCATCATACCTTAAAACAATCAAATCCATTCATCATTCCATAGTTGTAGAATTCCCTATTCTCACTATTGCATGATCCTTTCTCATCACTCACCTCAGCTCATTCTTTCCTTTACACTTTGTGGGGGCAAGAAGATGTTATCCTTGTCTTTGTAATGCACTTGTCTTTGTCTCTTAACTACATTATTCCTTTTCTGCTTAACCATCTAAGATTGAGAAACCAATAACTTAGTTAATGGTTGACTTACATTTTGCATTACTTATTCCTTTTCATTTTCTTTTCATGTTTGTAACGTGTTCCCAGTAATGTGTGTTTGATGTTTCCCTCTCTTTGTACACTTCTTCTATTTGTATCTCTATTTTTCTATATGTCATGCATCTTCACTTTTTTGTTTTGTTTTTTTTCCTTTTGGGGATGACACAAAGCATAGAGATGCCCTATGTCTCTTCCATGTTGACCCAAAAGGTCCTTGTCTTTTTTGCTTTTGTTTTGTGTTTTCCTTTTGGGGATGACGCAAGGTATTGAGACAACAATTTCTCCTTCATGTTGACCCAAATGTTTTTCCTTTTCTTTTTCCTTTTCATTTTTATTTTCGCTTGTGTTTTCCTTTTGGGGACAATGCAAAGCATTAAGACTACAATGTCACTTCCATGTTGACCCAAAATAAACTTTCCTTTTTTTTTCTTTTTTTTTTCACTCTCTTTGTGTCATTCTTCCAGTTCTATGTGCTTTGGGGAATGATGAAAGTTTCACGCTCTTTCATAAAAACATTGTAGCAACGAACATACTGACCCCAAATCCATAGATCCCTTATGTGTTTGGTGTGTTCTTTTCTGGGGGGCAACTCCCTTTCTTTTTCTTTCATTTTTGTTGACATGACGCAACCTAACTTCAAAACATATGACTTGGCATAGGGATTTCCAAGTTATCTCTCATGTCTTGTTTTACTTTTGCATTTTCTTCCCTTGGCTACTTTAAAGTAATTTCTCACAAAATGATGTGTAGCAATTCCTTTAAAGTGGGGGGCATACATTACCATTAATTCATTTGCATTCTTGGTTCCTAGTGTAGCCTTATCGTTTATATGATGTGTTTGTCACTTTGTGGATGACATTGGGTGTGATGTCCTTCATAATTGTGATCTATCTTAGCATATTACATTCCTCTTGGTGGCCTAATGTGACACACTACATCCCCTAAGTTGTGAATATACTATTATTTGATCGGTCCTCTCTTGGAGACATTAGACACAATGTTCCCTAAGTGACTGACCTTGTATGAACTTAACAAGACTCCTTTGAACGTCTTTTACATTATTACATTTTGAATTTTTGTCACCTTGCATAACAAAACTTGCATGAATGTGGTACCTTGCTTTTTGTTCATGATTTCTAAGCATACAGAGCTTTGCTTGTCTCATGGAGCACGAACCGACATTTTTCCTTGTGGTACCTTGTTAAAGTTATCAGGAGGTATAACTTTGATATGGTTGAGCGGGAAGCCCACCTAGTGGCATGACTTTTCCCCATAGCCACCTTTGTGTTTATAAGTGCATACCAACTAGCGTATGTATCTTACCTTTTGGGATTTCTCACCTCACGGACGACCAGAAGTTTTGTGGCCCTAGAGTGAGTATATTTGGCCTTCTCACCCAGCGGATCATCATAAGTTTTGTCACCCCAAAGTGAGTATATATTCTCTTTTAGCCTAGATCTAATCCACAACTAGTTGGACAAATGATCGAAGCTTAATCCGATTCTCTCTTTCACTTGTGTGTTCCTTTTTTCTTATGCTTAGTTTTCCATGGGATTTTCATTCTAGGGGCTTGATCATCCCTCATGATCGGTGTATTCCATCTTGCTAACATAAGTACATTTGAACCCTCCTCTTAATGTTCATGGCTACTTTAGTGTGAGCTTGAAGCAAGTTCATCCTCTCACTAAAGTGGGGGCTAAATGCACCATAGAAAAATGGACCCTTGTAATTTTCATGGTCTTTTAGGCCTTGCTTCATGATGTTTGGTCTTTTTTTCTCTAATTTTATGATGTAACATGGCTTGAACATGCATATTTAAGTACTAAAATTCAAATAATGACGTCTTGTGAACGTGTTGTGAAGTGTTGTAAGACATTTCTACACTCTTCTAGACTCTATTCATTAAAATTTACCTAAAAATCACCTTTTCATCACTAAACAAGTCCTATTTTGAAGTGTTGTAAAGTATTGTAACAAGATTTCATGCTTTTCTAGGCATAACTTCACTATTTATCCCTTTCATATGCTTTATTTGACCCTTTTATGCCCTTATAAGCTTTAATTAAGTGTATTTTTAAATGTTAACCTGACAAACAACATTAAATACAAGATAATTCCTGACACCCATTTCCGGGTCCTAGGTGGGACCCATTCACCATGGGTGGCGAATGAGTCCCCCTTAGTTCCAAATTCAAAATATTTTAAATTTCCTTTCAATTTTTTATTCAAAATCACTTGATGTCGATTTGTGATGAGGTAATAATGGGTTACTAAGACACAAGAATGTATAAACAAGTGTTTTTACATCCATTTTAACCCCATTCATTCAACTATTCATTCAAGCATCTTGCAACATCTTATCAAGCATTATTCAAGCACTCTGGAGCATCCATTGACACTACTTCAGATTTGCATCATCAAGGGTTTGGTAAGTTGATAGAATTTGCATGTTGTTAGTTTATCATTCTCTTGCATTTCATTATTTTATTAAGGGTTTGATTACCAAAGTGGGGTTTGACCAAGGAAAACCCCTATTTGCTAACCCTTGAAACCATTTTCCCCCTCTTGCATGTGTGCTTGCAGACCTTTGCATGAATTTTTTTTAAGCATTTAGGTGATTGAAGATTGGTCAACAAGTCAACTAGGTGCTTCAATTCAAATCAATTCTATTTCAAGCTTGGAGAAGGTTTTTTGTCTGTTTCCCACATAATTGACTTCGGCAACCCAACAAGCAGACATTTCCAGATCTGGTGTTGCAAAGTTGTCTCCTGATTTCTCAAAATTTTGGGAGAGGAATGATTCACCACCAGTGGCAAATGAGTCCCACCTTAAGACTGAAAATCTGAATTTTGTCAGAATCTGGATCTTGACAGTCAGAAACCTGTTCCTGACAGTTTTTCACTAGTAGGACTAATTCGCCACCCTAGGAAAATGAGTCCCATTGTTGATTTTCTGTAACTTCATACTACATTCCAAAGATTCTATACTTCTCAAATCTTGCCTAGGTGCACTCTATTTCATCTCATTTCTTTCTATTTTGCATTTCATTAATCTTTTAGTTCATTTTTTGCATATCACAATGTGTTTTCCAGCAAAGCATAAATTTTAGTCTTGCATTCATAAGCAATCATTTAAATCACTTAATTGCATTTAATTCACTTTATTTAGCTTAGATAACATCATACATAACATAATTTGATTGAACCCTTAGCATTTTTGGCCTAAACTCTCTCCTTGTAGGTGAAAAACCCTAGAAGAGCTAGAGAAGTCCTTGGAGCCAAAAATATATGGTTCACTTGGATGTAGATTGGTATCATGGCTAAGTAAGAAACAAGATTCAGTTTTGTTATCTACTATAGAGGTTGAGTACATTGTAGAAACATCTTGCTACATGCAAGTGTTGTGGATGAGGAAAACATTGAAGGATATCAGAGTGGTGTATGGTGAGCCCATTTCTATCTTTTTTGATAATACAAGTGCAATAAATATTTCAAAGATCCTAATGATGCATTCAAGGACAAAGCATATTTCAATCATATATCCTTTTCTAAGAGAGAAGGTTGTGGAGAATTAAGTGAAGTTTGAATACATACCTACAAAGGATTAGATTGTTGATATATTTACTAAGGCTCTTCCTAAGGATACTTTTGAGTATCTCCAGGAGAAGTTGGGGGTTATTGCCCCTCCTTTGAACTAGATGCATATGGAGATGCATCAGTCCAATGGATTTATGGATTCATTCTCTTTCTGGGATGATGTTGTTAGCTACCTCTCAGGAGGAGTAGGTAGTGAAATTGTTGTAGTATGCAATGTAATACCCCCTCTGCACTTCATCTTGACCATGAAGCCATATGTGATTTGGTCTCTCCTTTAGAGATAATTGTTTGATAGCATGTTGTGAATAATATGATAATATAAATAAATAAATATAATAAACTAAAATAAATATTTATTGCTATGGTGGTGGGTAATTGTTGGAAAAAGGAATTATATATATCTAGATATTTGTAGTGGTTAAGGAGTAAGAAAAAAATGAATGGTAGCAAGGTGCATGTATCTCCACTTGGGTGTACCACTCTCCCTATTTCGCATGCCATGCACACTAATTTTAGAATACACTCCTTGTAACTGCTTCATCATTGAGCGGGTGACATTTTTCTTGGTTAGGGGCTCTACATGCTGGGCAACGGATCATCTAATTATGAAACTATTTGTAGATTTTTGGGGGGAGGATTTTTATGGATGCGCTAGATTTTAGGATCTAGGCAAAAAATCTAAAACAGGGCATTGAGCATGCATTGGTTGCAGTTGGAAAGGGATCACTAATAGGGGGTCGCATTTTATTTTGGCATGAAGTTCCTTAGACTGCAAAAAAAGGAGATAGCATGATCCAAATTCACCTAACCGGCTTGACAACTCAGCTCATTCTCAGGAAAACAAATTGAAAATTGGAATTGCATCAGCAACTGGATAGAGCTCTGCGTTAAACTTCCAGCCCAGTTATCCAACTCAAACAGGTTCCTCTATTTTCCTTAAATCCCCATCTTTGTTGACTCTTGCTTGAAATCTTAATTAGAATAAATTTTGGCAGATCTTTTTTGAAACTTCTTTGTAATTATTGAGTACATCCCATAAAATTATTGTTTAGCTTGCTTCTGAACATGATTTACACTAGGTTTTGAGATCATGCTTAAATGGAATAGGCGCTTGTATTATCATAAAATTGTTTGAATCTTGTATAAGGGCGAAGCCTTGTTCTCTTTTCCCCAATCAATTAGTCCTTTCTCAGCTGTAGTTTTCTTTTAGTTTAACCTTCTTGGTATTTAAACTGTCAATATTAGCAAACTTTAACAGTATACCTTTAGATAAATGTATCTTTCTTTTGTGCTCTGAATCTTCCTTTGTTCTATGGCGTCGCCCAGTTTTGCATGGCTATTCCTTTTGAAGGTATTAAGTTTTCCCGATGCATAGTGAATATGCAACCTGTTGTACTTGAAAATAGAATGTTGTGGAGGTTTAAAAATCTCTCTCTGATGTTAGTGTTAATCTGCCTCAGCTGCAACACTTGAACATAATAGGAAGTTTAAGATTTAAGTAACCTCCTTGATTCTTTTACTGCTGCAACACTTCAACTTAGAAGGGTGCGGATGTTTAAAAAAAAAAAAGCTCCCTGAATCGTTGGCAACCTGTCACAGTTGAGGCGTGCTCCATTCAACTCTTTAATATTGGAACCTTCAACCATTATGTCATCCCTTTGTGGTGTCAAACAATAGGATGTGGTCTCAATCAAAGTGATGGCAAATGTATTTCTTGAGAGGACAATTTCTATAAATTACGTCAGCCAAACTTGGTAGGTGAGTCTTAGAAAGAGCTATTGGGATGTGTTTAGAGTGAGAGAAAACTCCAGTTTAGATATTTGGAAACATGTCTCTGTTATAGTAATAAGTGGTATTCCTTGTGCTAGAGAATTTTGCACTTTAATCCCTACACTGGAAGATAAGTCATAGCGAAATTAGTGATGAAGTATTCGTTAAAAAAAATTAACCAATGTAAAAGCGTCTGAGAGTCGACAATGAGATTGTATTGAAATCGGCCAGAGTGATTAATGGAATACATTATGTACATAACTATAGTCATATAAGATAACCACAATTTTTTTTGTAGCTCATCCGCCACATAAGGCATTTGTATCCTTGTTGAATAATTTAGGAAACACCATGTGCGAGTTTATTAACAATTGTTTACATATATAAATATATATGCTTAATTCTAAGTCTATCCATCCACTTGTGAAGAATTTATTAGAGGATTTATATTCTATTTTATGCGCCTAGTAATACGTTCTTTATACCTTACTCTATGAGTTAACCATATCAAAATTTGATGGAGACTCTTAGGTAATCTACCAGTGAATTTTTATATAGGAATTTGTCTGAGTTAATGCTTCGCTTGCTGGCCACCGCCCTGTGCCCTGACTATCTTCTTAACCCTTGTTTAGTATGAGTTAGTCGACTTAACTTTGTATCGAATCAAGTCATAATAATTATCTGATGGATATAATAGTTAGTTTGAATGCGCCATAGTGCACCGGTAATCAGCTCGTGCATGGCAATTTAATGAAATCTTAATCTGCTCTGTAGCATCCTAATTAGCAGAATTAACCTTGTATTGGCCTTGCATATTTGTCAAACTGCCTGTAGAATGCGTATTCTTGGATCCTCTCTTAGTTAATAATTAGGTTGAGGAAGGATGACTAATTTCCATCACCGCTTCTTGTATTATTATGTATTAGTTTTGACTGCTGTTATATGTGCCTCTTGCGTAGTTTGCCATAGATGCATTTTAAAATATATAAATATACGCTTAAACCTTTGCATAAATTATGTCACTGCCATGTGTTTTGCTTACTTTGTTTTGTTACAATATTCTCTCAATCAACAAACATTTCTATTTGAGTGGGACAACACAACCTTGCTAAGCAAATTACATGTTTATATAAATAAGTTAAATAGATAACTGTACAATAGTTTGTATTCAGTAATATAAGTTAGCGTTGTAAACTTCAGGATCGCCTTGGGTAACCCATACCGAGTTTGAAATATTTATTTGAGTTTTATGTTGATTCACCTGATAGTGGGTGATTTTATGAATCTGTTACTTGGATGAAGATTGATATTGCACTTGGATTGTTTTTATGTGGCTTTGAGTTTGATGTTGATTTTGAGATCAAGTTTTGTTGCCACCTTGTTGGGAAACCCTTGTATTAGTGATTTATCAGTTTTTGAGTGAAAGAGAAAGAATGGTGTTGCTTTATTATTGGCCTTCACTTTTGGTTCTTTGTGAACTATTGCTCGTATGATCCATTTGATGTTATGGGTTTAGCCTTGCACTTGAAAATAGTTTCGTTATGAGGATTTTGTGTAGGATCGTGTATGCCTTGCTTAATGCAATTTATCTTGTGGTTTTATATGTTGTGCATGGGGGCTTACCCTGTTAGTATCTTTTGAGTTTTGTTGTTCATAAGGGGAGTGGCTTTCAATGGGGGCCGAGACCCGAAGAGGTCTCAGGGTAACTCATTGGAAGTTTATTAATCAAGTGAAAACATTAATATTTAATTAGGGGTTTTGGATAGAATCACACATTAACAAGATATAAGTGAATGCCTCACTCATGGCTCAAGTGCTTGTATGGGCTTGAGATGAGTTGAGAAGGCCTGGAATGGAAAAATCATTGTCTTGTCCTTATGAAAGATAATTGATGCCGCATTGGATTGCATGTGGGGCCGGGTTTCGTAAGAGGTCACCAGGGTAACCCAAGTTGGGGGCCGGGGCCTAGGAAGATTCGCCAGGGTAACCCATGCAACATTGCGATGACACTCTTCCTTAAACAACCAAGTATGCTTTGTTTCCCTCTATGATATTCTTGGGCCTTTGGAAGCACATGTTGGCTTTCGTATGTTGATGCTTTATTGGTTATTCCTTATGTTGGGCACATCTTGTGTTGCTTATATCTTGTGCTGGAGATTGTCTTATGTTATTGTGGTTCTTGTTGTGAAGTCTTGTATCCTTGTTCTATATGATGGTTATCGTTGGGGTCTTTCTTGTCATCTCTTAGCACGGGGGGTGGGCCTTCGGGTCCATGTGGTTGGGTGGAACGTGCTATGCACCCCATTGGGTCCCCAGTCGTCGATCGAGAAGTGCAAAATTGTACCTTGCAGTGACTCCTGAGTTGAACCAGAGTTGGATCCAGTATTGCAGCTTTGTACTCCTTCATTTCAAATGTATCATTCCATTTTATTGTATCTTTCCCATTCATGTTGGGAAGCAGCATTGTAATATTGTAATCCTTGATTAATGAGTTGTCCATGTTCATGTTATCTTATGGTTACTGGTGTATACTTAACTTCCATGTGATGTAATGATGTTGTTGTGAAAAGTAATGCAGCCATGTTAACCCGAGGGATTTGTTATATGTAGATCATGCTTAGTTTCATTTCATGTGATGTATGATTATTATGATGTATGTTAGTACTTTTAAAAAAAAATTGGTGCCATAAATGTTAGAGGTATTGTATCCTTTGGGTTGCTTGGCGGGGCATTACATGCAATGAGTATTGTCATTTTTCAAAGGTTGCTAATTTAGTTGGTGTATAATCCTAAGGGGGAGTATTCAGAGTAGTAGCAAGTATCTTGGTTCTATTTCAAAGGGGGGGAACAATGTAAAACATTTTATCCTTTTCCATTGATGTCAAAGGGGGAGAGAGAGTCATGTGAAAAAGTCTATCTGTACATGGGGGGAGTGAAGCATGTGAAATATATATATATTTTTTAGGCAAAAGGCTATATTCCTATATAATATATTAATGTAAAGAGTTGATTACAAAATTGCCAGAAATGGCAGAGAGAAGTGTCTTCAAAAAATATACATATTTTAGGAGTGCTTATCTACCACCCATATCCCCAATACAACAACCCAATACCAAAAATGGATACCTCTGTCAAAGCATTAACATGCTAAACATAACCCATATTCACTGCTATTTCCCCATATAAAACCTAAGTGTATTCAACATATACAAAAAACCAACTGAAGCACTACATATATTAATATATGATAATAACTGAAACTTATTTACAACCCTCCCTGAATGTTAAACACTATAATGAACCAAATTTAAAACCACCCCTACGAGGGTAGTAAACTGAGTTTTCAACTTGTACACCTTGAGAAAGCACCTTCATTTGACTTGTTGCAATTGCCTATGAGTGAACTATAATATTAATAGTAGGAACTTGAGGATCCATTTTGTTACCCCTGTGAATTAGTGGCATGCCAGACACTTGCAGACCTTGAATTCAATCATGAGATTTAAGGAAAGAAATGGCATGATATTTCCTTTTAAATTGATCCTCTTCCTCCCAATCGAACTCAAAGTGATATTTATTAAGTGCTTGATTCAAAAAGGATGAAGAATCATGCATATTTGATAGAATGATTCCTTGGAATTCCTTTGAATACCTTTTCTTGTGATGGAGAAAGTATCGAGGAAACAGTCCCCCAACAAAGCCATCTCCTTTGTTGAGATCGTACTATTGCACCCCTTTTAGGAAAGCATTATCCTCTAGGTAATACCCGACAACCACCTTGTTTGCTATTACTTGCAGAGTATTATAGTTCTACACCAAGTCAAGAATATTGGATAGGAAGATGGATAGGAGGTTCCCTGGGAAGATAATTCATTGTGAGTCGGTATGAAGAATCTCTTCACCAATGATTTTTTTGATACACTTCAACACCAACGAGCATTTCACCTTGAAAACTGATTGCAATTGCTCCCTTTCAATGCAGTCAAAGAATGATTATTCCCATGCCTGCACCACCACTAGAACTTTGTAGTTGTGAACATGAAACTCCATTAGTCTGTAACTTGCAAACAAAAGATTATCTTGAAACCTACAAAAAAACAAATATTTCGACACCACTTTGAATATGCAAAAGCAAAGGTTTCCTTTAGGAAAGTTCATTATTGATTTGGATTAGATAAACATCTGCTAGTAAAACTGTTCATTGCCACATTTCCCAAACGGAGGGTTGCAGAAAAAGATAAGGTTTTAATTGTTAGGACAATTAAGATCTACTTTGGCAACGAAAAATCTTCAATATTCTATCCATTTGCATGCCTTGTGTAGCCCCTATAATGTGAATTTTCCACCTCCTCCTCATAAGCATGCGAGATAATCATGATTAAGCATGTTCAGTACTAAAGTTGCACTCACACAAAATGGGACATTAGATGCAGGAATCATTACCATGACAACCTCCAAATTTTCAATCACCGATAAAACTATTGGGATATAGATAAGTTGATATAACCACACTTCCTCTGCTCCAAGTTTAACTATGCAGGCAAGCTCCAAAAATCAGAGCAAATGGCCCTACCAACCATCTCATCAAAAGCCACTTAAACCATTAATTAATCATGTGTGTTGTCTCTTATGAGAAGGATGAGCTCATCTTGGTGGCATTTGCTGAGATGATTACCATCTTTTTAACATGCACCACAGGAAATTCAACCATGAGAGATTATGGATTTAAAGTTTGATAAGATAGGCTCTAGTCTCGTTAGATGAATTAGCTTAAGATTAAAAAATACATTCTTTTTCAATTATTTCCCTTAACTCTGATAAATTTTAAATGTTATTTGAAAGGGAGAGATAGAGAGATTTTTATGAGGAGAGAGTGTAGGAATGTTGTGTAAGTTGTTTAATCTGAAAAAAGGAGAGTGTGTATGTTGTTTTTGATGGTTTTTTCACATATTGTGTTGCCATCAATGACAAAGGGGGAGATTGTTGCAAGTATGAAGGTGTTGTAATTGATGTCAACAAGCTTGTTTTGTCATTGGTGTCAATTGTGTAGTGGTTGATAGAGATTTTTGCTTTGATTAGTTGCATTATGTTGTCATCAGTTAAGTTATTGGTGTTTGTAGGAGTTTATGGTGAACTCCTCAAACACCCCAAAATAACTTGCAATAAAATATAACTTTCACAAGAGAGAAATAGCAGAAATATCATGTCATCATTAAGGATGCAAGAATTCCAAGCTGAATATGGCAATGTACTTATGAAGCCTTGCTTATATAGGCAAGGTGGTGAATAGGATTACACAAGATCATGACAAGTGTATTAATCATATCACATGTGACAACTAACTACTTAGGAAATGATGCAAAATGTAGATAAGATAAGTTTTAGAAACACCAACTAAGACTTCTAGAAGAATCTTATATCCTAAGTAAACTTAACATGTGAATGTGTCCCCTAATTACTAGTGAATGGATTAACTAGGTACAAGAAATTTATTCACACCAACACCCCCCTTAAGTGCAACTTAGGAGAGAATATTATTATGAAAATGATGGAAGGATGGTTTCCGGCTACTAGGCCATGTTAGGTACCCATGTACAAATGCAATGCAAATAAATCTCACAACTGAAGTAAAGGATAAAATCGAGTGGGGAAAAACTCCTCCCCAAAAGAGATAAAATACAATAATGATATCCATCACAAATCCAATCAATCTCCATCCACACAAAGGATAAAAAGAGAGATCATACAACCCCCCCATAATGAGATAACCTATGGCAAGGAAGCATTGGAAGCACACTTGTGGAGTAACACTGGAATCCTGAATCTGGAAAGCAAGGAAAGATAATTTTGTCTACTAGAAACCATATTAGAGTCACTCAAGGACTCAAGTCAGAATCATGATAAAGAAATAGCAGACCTGATGCCAAGGAACATTGGAAAACTCATAAAATGGCACAACTCTAGAATCTATGAAGCAACAGTTGATTGACAAATGATTTGGAATTGAACTGAAGTGCAAAGAAAATGCAAACCTAATGCACACAAAAAATGAAATAATTCATGCACTAATGAATGTTCAAATCTGCCTCCATGATGAAAAATAACCTCAGATCTATGTAGAGGATAGAATGAAAATTTTGATGATATAAAATTTTCAAAAATAGAAGTCGTATGCTCAAGTTATGAATTTTTGAAACAAGGGATAAATTATGTCAACTGACAATGCAGACACAACCCTTCTTATTTGATTTCTAGAAAATTTACTTGTTGCATGCAAAAAATAATGGACACCTGGATAATATTTTGATGTTACCAACAAAAACAAGACATTTTTTTTTAATCAAAAAAACCAAAACATGCGATTTGGTAAAAAAAGTAAACTTCACTTGTAGGAAAAATAGTTGTGCTAGGCCATTTGATAGGAGTTTATGGTGAACTCCTCAAACACCCCAGAACCAATTGCAAGAAAAAATAACTTCCACAAGAGAAAAATAGCAGAAATATCATGCTATCATTAAGGATGCAATAATGCCAAACTGAATATGAAAATGTACATATGAATCCCCTCTTATATAGGCAAGGTGGTGAATAGGATTACACAAGATCATGACAAGTGTCTTAATCCTATCACATGTGACAACTAACTACTTAGGAAATGATACAAAAGCTAGGTAATATAAGTTCTAGAAATGCCAACTAAGGCTTCTAGAAGAATCTTATATCCTAAGTAAACTTAACATGTGAATGTGTCCCCTAATTACCTAGTGAATGAATTAACTAGGTACAAGACATTTATTCACATCAATAGTGTTAACCTCTAGTGTTGCTTTGATAAGATTACGGTTATGGTTGTGGTAGTGATAAAGATGTTGAGGATATTGAGAAAATTATTAAAAAGATGAACAAGGTGTTGCAGAGGTGTTTTGGTTTTGCTTCACATTTCTTCTAGGTTGAAGATTTTCTTGTGTGGTTTGGATATGTTGGTTAGAGGTGTTCAAATTTTATATATCCTAAATTTAGGCTTTTGGATCAATGTGAAAAAGAAGTTATGTTCACCAATGTGTGAATTGGATTTGTAGTGTTTCTTATAGAGGTGTTTGGGAGAAATGTTTTTGCTTCGCGTTTCTTTGTATTTGTGCTCAGGACTTTCAATTCTAAAGGTGAGTTTATGATATTGATAGCTTACCTTATTCAAGTGGGTTTGAGGTTTTACACTTCGAAAGATGGTTTTTAGAGCTACAGTGTTTGGTAATGAAGTTTGAGTGTATTGGGCTTGTACATTTTGAAGGTGCGAGTTGGTGCAAAGAATTTGTTGGATCTTAGGTTGTTTCTAGATTGTTTAGAAGCATGGTGTGTGGTTCTTAATTTTTCCTTGGATTTGAGAAGTGTGTACTTCAAATTTTAATGGTGTTTGCATGGGTAATCACCAACCTAGTGTTTACACTATATTCGAAGATGTTTAAGTATTGATGAAGGTGTAGCCTGGCATGCGAGTGTTGATTTGGGTCTCAATTAAGTTTTGTATTGGTCCACTTTAGTTCCTATCCACCATGGGAATGCTTAGTGCCGACCTATTTTTGAATTTGTAAAGTGTAAGGTGTGTGTAGTTGACTTGAAGATGATTTTCAAGTCGTGGATGGTATAAATGTAAGGTAAGTTTATGTGAGAGTGTGTGTGGAATAGAGTTGAGTGTTGTGATGGGAAATTAAGTTTAGAGATGTAAAATGTAGTGCGAGATATAATGCAAGATTGTTGAATGTAGTGAGTTGAAGGTATTTTGATCTCTTAAAGGTTGTGAGTGTTGTTGGAGCTATTGTGGTGGATTCTCTGTTGCATTGAGATCATGTTATTTGTGTAAAATTATATCTTCTTTCTTCTTTATATTTCAAAAGTGAGCCTTTCTGGATAGTGTTTTCTATTCTAATAGTGATCCTTTGTATCAATTTTGCAACTACTTAATTGTGAGCAAATCTTCACCGCAGTTTTTCCCTCTTAGGGTTTTCCATGTAAATTTGGTGTTCTCTTCTGTATGGTGTTGTTATTTTAGTTTTTGTTATCTGCATTTCGTGTTTAAAAATTATAATAGAATGGTTTAATGAATGCATGTGGATCTGATTAATGTTGAGGATTTTGATGTTTTAATTGGATACAACTGATTCACCCCTCCTCTCAGTTGTCTTGTTCATTCAACAAAAAATTAGTTAAATAGTGTTGTTTATAGGTCAAGATAATTTAGGGTATCTACATTTTCCCCTCTTTGATATAATGCATGTTTATAGTGTTATGTCAAAGAAAATAAAAAGTTGTAGTTTAGGATATGCCTCGGTATGTGCTGGTGATGATGGGATAGCATGGTGCCCTCTCAAGAAATTTGGTGAAAATTTTGGATAATGAGCCAAATTTTCTCACAAGATGATATGATGAATTTAAGTGCAAGGATTGATAGAAGAAATGTTGAGTTAGAATAAAATTTTAGTAAGGAGTGAAGAACCATTAGATGGATCATTCATCTAAACCAAGATTGATGATTGATAGTACTTTAGCTTTTAGAAATGCATGTTTTATCATCATAGATCATTTTATTATGGGACATGGAGCAAGAGGATGTATGCATATATAAGCATGAATTGAGAAGGTAGCTTTGGTTTATGTTTGTTGAAGATATGATATATGGAAAAGTGGAATACATACACCAAGTTGAGACAAACCTTGGTGACATAAGTATCCTTTTGTCAAAGATTCAGATATCTTATACAAGGAGTTTCTTGATTCCAATTAGCGATAATAGAACCTTGTAGGAACGTGTGAGAGAATAACCATAGAGAATGTTTATTTATTTACAAGAAAACGTTAGATTGGAATTTAACATACATAGGATGTTTGGATTATGCCAAATGGAATTCTATCACACACAAGGACCTTAGTTCCCCAGTCATGTTACCAAGACAAACCAAAAACATAAATCAACAAAAAAAGATGTAATGATCCATCATTTCTCCTCTCATCACTTTTGGACATCCTTGAGTAGCTTAGAAACATGACATAAGATAAATCAGATAAAAAATAAGACTCAAATACACCAAACAAGTCAACAATCATCTAGATCTTCATGCCTAAAGTGAATGTGTTTTGATAGGATAGTGTTTGGTTTCAAGACTAACATACCTCGTATAAGATGTTGGGTCTAGTGTCAAGGATACAATAACCTATATAAGACAAATGATATATAATAAAGATAAATGATGTTGATAGATGATTAGACAATTTAATGGTCAAATTGATGGCTAGTTTCGTAGTTTCATCTAAAGCTTGATTTTGTGTAGGATATCTTATTTGTTTGTCCAACATGTTGGTTCTTGACAAAGGAATCATTTTATTACGAAATATGGATTCTAATGAAAATATGATTGGTCATGATGGACCCTAAGGGGACCGACCTAATTCCTCAAGGGTTCATCAATGATTACCTACGTGACGAATGCAAAGACATCACAGTTCAACTATACTAATGATCAATCATACCTTATATATGAGACTTGGACTAAGAGAAAGACTTGATTTTAGTAGACCCTAAAGGACAAACATAATGCCTCAGGGGATCATCGATGATGGCCTTGCCTATGTGAAAAACACAAAGACATCGTAGTTCGATTGACCATGATTGACATTGTTTTTGGCTTTTCTAAATTTTCATGACTATTTTTAGAATTTTCAAAGGATATTTGAATGTTTTTGTGTTTTATTATCTTTTAATATTTTTAGATTTTGAGTTTTTTTATGTTTTTGAATTTTTAGAAGATTGGATGTTTTTGCATTTCAAGGAATGTTTAGATTTTTTTAGAATTTTTTGATGATGATCATATGGATGAATGATGAAGAGATATCTATAATCTTTTGAGATCTTATTGATAGATAGGCTAAAATCGATTGATCTAATAATTGCTGATAATGATAACAATGCCGAGGATACACAACAATGCAAGGATAGTGTTGTAAAGATAGGAACAATATGAGGATTCGGAAGGATACATCCCAAGATGACGATTAAGTGATTAGATAATGATTGATCGAGATTTGCAGCTAGACTAGGAACAATATTGTTGATTTTTCTGATACCACATTGAAGCATCAACAAGATGAAACTGTTATGGATATTTTGAATTGTGTGGACAATGCCTAGATCATAACATGAGCTAGAAGACACAGATCAAGATTTATTCCAAAGAAAGAAGTACCTACCCCCAGTGTCTAGCAATGTAGGGAATGCAATGGGAATGGATATGTGAAGGATAGGCATTATGCCAATAGATCTAGGATACTTCCAAGGGCTATCTCATAATAGGATAACATGTTTAATGCAAGAAACATGTTTGGATAGTACTATGTAGTTGAGGGTATGACATAAAATAGTATATGGTCAAAAGAAATTGACCATGTGAAGAATTTCCAAAAGCATGTTTTGAAGTATGTTCCCCTAGACTTTATCAAGATCAAGGTGGATAGGGAAGATGGATGAAAGTGAAATGGATGGATAGTAGAATTATTATGGATGGAATGTATAGGATGATGGATTTGTTATGGATAAGATAATTTTCTCCCAACTAGATTGGTGCACATAGATGTTTTATTATTACACATGACGTCTATTTGTTGCGTTTTCACCATGGTACTTGCCCAAAGTGCCATAAGAATGGTTTTCACTATTGGAAAATTTATTTTTCTTTAATTCTTTCTTTGTTTTTAGTTTTTTATTTTTTTATTTTTGAATAATTGTCAATCATGCTAGACCACATGGTAGTGTTGATGCAGATGTTGTTGTCATAGTGTGCTAGTAATGTCCTACCTTGAGGATTTTCTTTTCCAAAATAGTAGCACTTATATACATTGATACCAAATTTGGCCTCATCTAAATGCACACATCATGATAGAGTGTCATTAGAGTCCTTATGATAAAGTTTTTTTGCCAAAATATGGTGGATTTGTGATATAGAATTTTTGGAATTCAAGTAAGATGTTGGATTATGATGGAGGAAATGAGATGGAGATGAATTATTCGATATTTTGGATTGTGGATCTTCTATTCCCCTAACTTTAGATGGTGGATGATGGAAGGCAGATATGTAATTTTGATTGGATTTAGGACCAAATTTTTCATACACATTGTGTGTTGGTATTGAAGTCTTCTTTGAAGGAGGCGAACACCTTTGATAGTTTGAAGGACTTTTTTGATGTGGCTCAATAGTTTTATTTACTTTTGGATTTTGATTTGGATGTTTATTGGATACTTTACATGATCTAACTTTCCTTAAGATCCATTTTAACTTTATTTGTCCACTTTGACTTTTGGATTTATTAGCTTCAACGACTTGACTTTGATCTTTTTATTTGTAAAGATTAGTTTTCTTTTGTTGGTCCCTTTTAGTGAAAGGAATAATAGGGAATTATGGTATATTATGCAGATGGGTGGATTTTTGGCAGAAACCTTATGATAAGGACTATTCATAACACCTATTTCAATGTTTTCATTAGATGCAGTTTCCCTTGGTATCATGGAGGTACCACTAGCATTCTTAGATTTCTTGACTGATGAATAACCAATTCCTTGATATCTACGATTATCAAAAAATTGTACGAGTTCCAAAATACCCTATTCATGTAGACCTAATCCCTTTCCTTTATACTGAATTCTTTGATAGATCTTATTTGTAATAGGATATTTGTTGTTTTGATAACAAGATGCTAACTCTTCTTTATATAGTTGTGAATCAACAATGGTTGTCATCTTCTCATTATTAAGAAGGATTTCTTTAACAAAAGAGAGTGATCGAATTTGATAGAATATTCATGCTTCATCAATATGTGGGATAGCTTCCTAATTGATATCTTCGACTTGATTTTGTGAATGATTGGATTTAGATGGTTTTTTAAGAGATATCGGTGCTTCAAAGTTGATGTAAAAACCTTATTCATGGTCATCTTCTAAAATTTCACCATAAATTCTAGTGAATTCGGCTATAGCTTGATCATTTTCCAATATTTTTAGAGTAGGATACTCTTGTTATGGAGGAAGATCATCTATGTGTCCAATGGAAGCAAGTGTCTCATCTGCAGAAGTGGAGGTGATTGGAATATGGATGGGGTCAACGTTATTTTTTGAATCATGGATGACATGGAAAGGAATAATGGGATCTTGATCAAGGATAGGATGTGATGGAAGGATTTGAATAACTTGATCTTGATTAGTTTCAAGGACTTATACTTGATGCTTTGGACAATTTTCTTGACATAGATCAAGTTTAGATAATGTGGTAGGAATAAAGGACTCTTGGGTAGTCTCAATATATGGGAATGGTGGTAATGGATTTTGAATAGGAATTTTTGGAGTAGGAATGATGGTATTTGGTCTGAAATTTCATGATTATGGATTGGTTTTGTATAAAATAGTGGTTCATCTATTGTGGATAGCCCTTGGGGGAAATCTTGGAAGGTGTTATTATTGGATGATTCAGTTAACGGGGATGATATCAGTTGATGTTGTAAAGGTTCCAATTTGATGAAGGAATGAAAGGAGGGATGAGGACTTATTGTAGGAATGCTTCTTCCATACATCCTATCATGAAGTAAAATGAGGTGGGCATGTTATTTCCATTGCTAGAGATAGGTAATTGGTTTTTATCTTTCTTGGGAAAATTATCTTGATACATGTCTAATTTCTCATCACGTGAGCTACAGATACTATCAATGTGATTATTATTAGATGGGTTGGGTTTTTGGAGAGGAATATATTGAGTTAGCTTGAGAGGTGATGGGGGACATGATGGTGGAAGAGGTTCAGATGATGTAAGATTAGCCATATGATTGGATTTCCTAGCTTTATTTTCACGTTGGAGTTGAACATTCTTTTTTTATGATTCTTAGGAGATCATTGACTAATGTGATTTTCTTGAAAGGTTTTGTGGATTGGGATGGAGTGGATGGAAATAGTTTAGTGGATGAATGACTACAAGAGGAGGTGGAGGCTATTATAATGGGGCTATTTGATATTGTTTGGCGTAGAGGAATGCTTTGGATGGAATATTGGTTTCCCTCATCAAGGTTAGGATAAGGATGATCAATGGATGTTGATTGGGGATTAATTTTATAGATTGTGTTAATTGGTTGTTGATATTGAGGATAGATGATTGAATGATTAGGGCTTATGGTTTGTTGGTATGTAGGTTGGAATGTTGGAATGTTGGGGGTTTTTGGTATGGATGAGAGATGGATGGATGCCTAGAGCTTGTAGGTTGTTGGTACGAGGGGTAAATGGATGGTTGACTAGAGATTGTGGCTTGTTGGTATTGATGACATGTGAGGTTTTCAATTTGGTTACAACAAATCTCAAGGTAAAATGAAGACATGGTTGTGGGTTTGGATTAAGATTGGAAATGGGATGGTTTGGATGGATAAGTTCGTGGATAATGTATTGATTTTTAGTTTTTCAAATGTTTTGAATTTTTTTTTTTGTGAATTTTTTTTATATGAATGCACCTAAAAATGAGTCTACTATTTTTTTGGCATTTCTGTATTTTTGGGAAAATATTGAATGTGCAAGACTAGAATTAGACTATATTTTTGTGATTTTTTTTCTTGACAATTTTTGACTAAATGCAAAGACCTTGGTGTTACCTTGACTTATGATCCTCAAAGTGACAATATTTTTACAATTTTTCTAGTTTTTGAAGACTATTGTAACCACGTGTAAAAAATATAAAACCTCTAAGTGGAATGATGTATGTTTTTTCTTTTTCTTTTTTTGATAAAAATAGATTCCTCAACTAGACAAATGAGTTGGGTTTCTATGTTTGATAAAAAAAGGATGGTAAAAAAGTTCTTTTACAACTAGACTAATGAATTACAATCCAACTTTTTTTTTGATGATGAAGACATAAAAGGTGAGGTTTTTGAGATTTTTCCAAATGACCAATCTAGACTTTTTATCTTCAAACTTGTTTTTGGTTTCCAAACATTCATATTTTCAACACAAAATTTTCTTAAGGACTTATGACAATGATACTAGAATGATGCTAAAGTGATACTAAGTTTAAACTAAGAAATCTAAAGATGATGAAAAATGTAGTAAATAATGAATGATTTTCTTTTGAATTTTTTGATTTCTGAAATATGTGATTTTTGGCCTTTTTTTTTCTTACCAAAAAAATGTGGCATTCTAAACCACAGATGCAGTGTTTTCAAGTTTTATTATTTTGGTGTAGTCGGTCGCAAATGCGTTGTAGGATTCCTCACTTGTGTCGTATACAATTGTGGTTTCAAATTTTATTTTCTAAGGAAAAAAATTGACTAATAGAGATGTGATGTATTACCAAACAACTGCATTGCACAAGCCAATTGATGCATCACACTGGTATGCAACAAAGATACTCAATTGCAATGCACAAGCTAACAATTTTGGTGCAAGATTTAAAATAAACAAAACAAACTCTAGGAATCCTAATCTTTTTATTTATTTATTTATTTTTTAAAGTGTGGATCAATGATACAAACACATAGAATAGTCATTTTGAGAAGTGGTTAATGAATTTTAACAATTTGTTTTGAAATCACATTCTTATTTAGTCAAGTGGGTACATCTCTTGAGTAGGGTTCACACGATAAAATAACTAACTTGAATGGATGACTAGATTATGCACATGTACATGATACACCTCTTACCTTGAAAGAAAAAAATCCCCTCACAAGGTGTTTGTCACCTCAACAAGAAATCAATACATGTTGAATATCATGGAATGACTAGCTTTCCTATTGCAACTTCTTAATAAATATTTCATAAAAACTTGGCTTTGAATTCTAAGTAGAATGTTTTGTAATGACTCAGTGAACACCAGAGTTATACTTCATATTGAGACACTAAAGTCTTTAGCCAACCTATGTGTGGTCTATACACCCACATCAAAATTGACACGCAAGGTATAACATCCCCAAATACATGCTACTTACTTTCATTTTCACACTTTTATATAACTCTCCTAAACACATGCTTTGAGGTCACCTTAAGTTCTTCATTGCAAGATGTGTCTCAAGGAAGACCCATCTACTAAAAAAAAATAGTTGTGAAGTTTAGTGTGTGATTTCTCATCATCCAAGATTGCACAAGTGCGCAAGGGGAGAGGATACTATGCATGAAACCTATTCGTGCAAGCAAACCAAACACAAAAATCAAATAGTTCTTTTTAAAGCCCAAACAAGATGCAATTTGTTTGTTCTTTTTAACACCCAAAGAAAAGTGGCATTTTTAAGAATGTTGATAATTTTAACCCACATAGAAAAAATTGATAGTTGTTTTGTTCATTTTAAGTGCACCAAAATAAACGTGAGGCATCCATGTCAATTTTTAAACACCAAAAACCAAATGTGTGTTATTTTTAGAGCCCAAATTCAAAAGTGTAAGACATTCACATCAATTATAAAATATCCAAATCAAAGTGTGAGTTTTCTTTGTTAATTTTAAACCCAAATGAAAGATGCAAGTTGTAATGTTCATTTTAAAACACCAAAGGAAAATGACTTCTTTTTAGAGCACCAAAAATAAGTGTGAGGTTTGTTCTTCTTATAGCACTAAAATAAATATGTAATTTGCTCTCCCAACACCATAATTTGTAAATTAGACATTACTAATCTAAAAGGCCTTAATCTACTAAAATAAACTTGCAAAAATTGACAAAGTTTACCTTTCTTGATTCTCAATCAGATGTGGTCCAAATTTTGGGTTTTCTTCGATTTAAACAATTATAAAAACAATTTGAAATAGCAACAACTTTCCCAAATCTCAATCAAATTTGAAATTGTAAAATGTTCCAGAAAGCTAAAATTGAGATCTGTAAAACCTAGAAACCTTTTTGCAAAATTCAACATGTAGAATTTATTAGAGATGAAAGAACAACATGAATTTTTAGATATTAACAATTTTTTTTGAAAAAGCAGTAGAAGTAAAATCATGATAATTTTCATATTTGTACATGAAATTAAAAACTGCAAAATATACCAGAAAGGTAAGAGTGAGATATACAAAACCCATAAACTATTTTATAAACTTCAATGGGTCCATTTTTTTATGGTCGAAAGAACATGACAGGTTTGAAGCGAATTCCTGGTTGTAACCTATAGAATTCCTTATAAACACTCAGAAGATTATATGCTCACATTAGGTTCACCAAATCTAGGATCTAACAGATCATGTTGAGTGAATATTGGAGAATTAAATAATTAAGTTAATTATTTAATTTGGAAGAGGGAAAGTAGATTAATTAAATAATTAAGATAACTATTTAATTAAATTAGAAGAATAAGTAATGTTAGAGATAATTAAATAATTAATTTTTATTTAATTAATCAGGAGGAATAAGGTTAAATCACAACTTTATTAAATAAATATGTTTTATTTAACTAGTCAGAAATGATGAATGAGAATGAATTAATTAAATAATGTTAAATCACTTATTCAATAGACAGATATTAAATATGATAATAATTAAATAATAATGTATTATTTCGTCATTTAGGGAAGAAGAGTGAAAATTAGTTAAATAGTGTTGTTTGCAGGTAAGGACAATTTAGGGTATCTACAGTTACAACTTTGATTTAGGGTTACAACCCAAGAAAGCTACAACTTCCTGATTACAATTTAGGGTTATTCTCAAGGAAGCTAAAAATCCATGATTAGAATAATTGGAATATGATGAAAGAGAATCTAGGGGTGTATGAAAATCTTGCATCATGCACAAAAAAACTATTATTTCATGTTCTTCTTTTATTTGATTTTTGACTTGTTGCAGAAAGTTTTTAGGAACCTAGTTCGACACTCTCAAAGCATGGAAAAACTTATTTATCCAATTGGATAGGTACTTAAATTTTTTAATGTTATTATCAGGTGAAAAGTGTAGCTAAATCAATGTAATTAATATTTTATTTTATTAGCCCAAAATCTATAAATTGAAGTTTTGTAAAGAGTATTTAATTTGAATATGTTGATGTTGATATTTTATTATTTGAATTTCCAATTTCAATTATCATGTATTGATATTTGATTTTCAGGAAATTAGAAGAATTGCATATAAATACAAAGTATTTTCACCATTTTAATCCTAGTAATTTTGGAGAAGGCAATTGAGATTATTATTGATGCAAAGACTTTTGAGGGTCATAACTTTTGACTTGGGTGTCCGTTTGGGCTCAAATTTTAGAGGGAGATGTGTTATGAGGATTTTTTTGGATTGAAAATTGAGCTATAGATTGGAAGAGGCAGATTGATATGAAAAAGATGAATATTAGTGTTAAAATGCTAGTTCATAGGCTAGGATAGTTTTAGGTATGTAAAGCTACAACTTTGATTTAGGGTTACAACCCAAGGAATCTACAACTCCCTGATTACGGTTTTATGGTTACTCCTAAGGAAGCTACAACTCCATGATTAGAATAATTGGAATATTATGCAAGAGTTTTTGGAATCAGGGAACACTGAGAGGGGGGGTGAATCAGTGTTCTGCAATTTTTAACTTTATTAATATGATATTCAAAGCACTTATAACATTCAACCAGGAGAAAGATGCATGAACATAAAACAAACAACCACAACACCATAACACATATGTGGAAACCCTGTTAGGGGAAAAACCATGGTGGAGGTTAATCCACAATATTATCTGAGTATACTCAAAAGGACGTTTACAAAAATGGGAATGCACTTGCATTCAAGCACACTACCTAGAGCTCACTGCTCAAAACAAAACATAAAGGCTTACTTCCTTACAAAAGTATTTGGATAACATCCAAAATATTTGAACTAAGAAAGTAGCATCTACAAATGCCTGATTACAGTTCTGGTTAAGCTCATCAATCGAATTCTGGACCTTTTTTCTGATTATGCTCTTCTACTCTGTTCTACCTTAACTTGCATCACAAAATCCTTATTGCACAAGTGAAACTATGCATAATCACTCTACAATCTCTCTGACATTCACAACATGCATCAACTCACTTTTTACACACACCAAAATAATTTAATCGATCACTTATATATATCCGCTACTAAGGATTTAATCGCTACATGTCAGCTTCAATAAAACATAAAAATATTTACAAATTGCCAGATCAAATCATAATTAATTTTCAATGTGCACCCACCAAAGTAACCCAAAACATAGTGAGGAACCAAATCAAAATGCTTGAACACAAAAACACTTAAACAATTACTCCTTGAATATCTGCAACACGCTTCATTCACCAAGTTGGCCTTCTTGCACTGATAAACATAAAATTAATCAACTGGATCTTCTAACTTGCACGCGGATCAATACGAGGCATTGAGATTCACAGATAATGTAGATCATATACCAAAAAACCTTCCTTGAGATCCACAACTAAAAAATATAACATAAAATTTGCATATGAATCGATGAACACAAATCTGTCGGATGCTCTGTTCTAGCTTGACTATCTTCAATCTATCTGTTAGTATGAACAAATGCTGACGTGCGAATTGAATTACTAACAAGGGTTTCCATCAATGACAACACCAGAAAACATTTGCAGTGTCTCTTTCCAACAATCTCCCCATTTGGCATTGATGACAACACTTAGTGAAAAATGACTAAGTGTCATATCAGTACCAACATGAATACACTGCCAACTTCAAAACTTCAAAAATATCTTCAATCATAGCTCAAAATTACAACTCCCCCTGAGATGAATATAAATTTTTCACTGTTCTACTCTCCCCCTTTGACATCAATGGAAAAGGCAGAAATCTGCATACCAAAGATCAAACAAAAAGTTCAAACTGCTTATATACAAACTTGTCTCTACAACTTACACAAACTTGAAAATATCTACAAAATTGGTCTTCAACAGGTTTAAACTTGTGTCCCAACCCTTCTTGAGACTCTCCAAGATAGTCATGTGAACACATAATAGATAATATTGCATCTCTACAGATTCAAGATTCAACGGATCTTTGACCACCATAACATCTTGTGCTTCCTTCAATGCACTAAACATTGTTTCCATCTTCGGACCAATTAGGCCTCTAAGCTCACATGCTCTTTCCAAAATTCTATCATTAGCATGCTTCAAACTCTTTATTTTTTCAAGTAGTGATATAACCTGACCCTCTTTCTTTCCAACAGAAACAATTAAAGGATCAAAGGCACCGGAAATAGCAGCTAACTGTTTCACATGATCCTTAACCTTTTTCTCATTGTCCTCAGTGAATTTAGACAAAGAAAAACATGACTTATAGATTTGTCCTCCTTTAGATAGAGAACTTTAAACATTCTTCACATAGGTAGCGAATAATGATTTGTCATTAGCAATCATGCAATTTATCCTATTGAACCTTTTATCATCGAATTCCTTTTATACCTTGACCTCAGCTGACTTCTCAAGGGACTCAAAATGAGTACTTACATAATTAATAAGCTTCTTCAGCTCATCAGAGGGAGAACCGAATGGATCCTTGACATGAGTAGGAATGATTCTCTCCAAGATGTTGAATTCCAGACTTAATAGCTCACTATCTTCAATATGTGATTTCAACAATTCTTCCCTAGCCTTCGCCTACGCAAATGATGTAACTTTCAATTTTTGAATCAAAGACAAATTAGAAAAATTAATATGACCTTTACCCAATTCAAGGTCAAACTCTTCCTGTTACACTTCCAGAAATTTCTTCACTGCCTTTGCAGTGTCTCTTGCTTCCAGAGGAACTTCCTTTGCTTCAACCTTCTTTTCTTCAATCACTGTTTCCTCAGCTACCGATTCTTTCTTGTCTCTATGAATCTCAACTTCTTTAGCTGTCACAACTTTTTCTTCAACCGACACAACCTTAGGAGCTTCAGTCTCCATAGGTACTTTTGTATCATGCACACCAAGAGGAATCTGAGTGTCCTTAACTATATCTTACTTTACTTCTTCATTTACCAAACCAAATAAAATATCTTCATCATGCACTTCTTCAGAGACAACATTGATTTTGTTCTTTAATAAAACTTCCTTTAGGATTCTTTTAGTTTCTTTTGCTACCTCTTTAGTCTGACCAATCATAAGGTTGTTTACTCTTGTTTTTCTCTTGAAATCCCTTTTAGCTTCATTCAAGATTGTCTTCATTTCCTCAATAGACATCATCAAACATAAATCTACAATAATTTGTTCTCTCATTTTATCTTCTTTAGTTCTTGCACTTATTCTCCTCATTTCCAAAACTTCATACAGTTCCTTAGGCAATTGAGACATGATCTCAACAAGATTCATATTGAAATTGTTCAAATACTTTATTGTAGCCTCCTCAAGAACTCTTTGACCAACACTATCAAAGGCATCATACCATTCACATAGTGGCTTAAGATTACCATCCTTAATTATGCCTCTCTCAACTTCCTTTACAGACATACCTGGTTTGTCAGTTTTCACCTTCTTCTTTGCTTTCTGTCACTAGTACACAAACAACAATATATGACTAAATAAACTACTAAAAATTGCATATAAATGACTAAATTTAGTCACGTGACTATTAGTGGTTTATTTGTAGTCATTTATAACACCACTAAATTATGATTAAACAATTTTATTCATTTATTTAGTCATTTATTTTATTCATTAATTTGGTCATTGATTTAGTCATTGATTTAGTCATTGATTTAGTCATTTATTTAGTCATATATTTAGTCAATAATTTTAGTCACGTGACTATTTTAGTGGCTTATTTGTAGTCATTTATAACACCAACAAATTTATGACAACTATTTTAGTCATTTATTTAGTCATTGATTTGGTAATTGATTTAGTCCTTAATTTAGTCATTTATTTAGTCATGGTAGTGATTTGTTTAGTCATATATTTAGTCACTAATTTAGTCATATATTTAGTCATTAATTTAGTCATTGATTGTTGTTAACTATTCATTTATTTAGTCATGGTAGTCATTTATTTAGTCATATATTTAGTCATTATTTAGTCATATATTTAGTCATATATTTAATCATTAATTTAGTCATTAATTTATTTGGTGCAAGAGCACCTGCCAAAGTGCCAAAGTACAAGCTTATTTTTGCAGTGTTTGTTTTACAATCCTTTTTGTTGTTGTGGTATGGTCTTTTGGATCACCTTATTGGTGTTTGAGGACCTTTTTGGTTCTTAGAATAGAAGTTGAATAAGTCTGGAATCCTTTTTGCAACTGTTCCCTAGCTATAGTCAAAAATTGCAAAACACACTGTGTTTTACAACAAGAAGTTTTTCACCAATCTTAGGCTTGGAGAAGGAAACCTAACCATTTCCAATGCATTGTAAAAGAGATTTCTTGACCTTTAAAGGAGGTTGGAGGATTTTGAGCATGGCAGTTTTCATGAGAATAGGAGACAATGATTTTTGATGTGAAAATGTTGTTTTTCCTGTTCTTGGCTGCGTGATTTCTACTAAATGAATTGGAGAAGGCATTTTGTTACATTGAATAGCATGTAGTGAAGCTCTTTGAAGCATTTTTCTAGTTCAATAGGTAGGAATTTCATCGCTTTCATCTATTTTGTAAATATTGTGTTTTTCTCTGTTTTGTTGTTTTGAATGGTAAATTCCAGAAAATGGAGTTTTAGTTTGTTTCTTGTCCGTACTAGGAAGTATGGGCATTGTGGAAACAAGGAAAAACTCCATCCTTGTAAATAATGTAGATATAGGGTTAGTAAAGGTTCAAGAAGCATGCTAGTGATTGTTCCTAGGCGAGCTTGAAAGCTCGGCAAGGAAAGACAGTAAAGAAAAAACCCTAACGCGGTAGGGATGTGTTATATTTAACAGCTAAAAAGTGTGGTGGATGCAGGAACCTTCACAAAAGGTTGGGCAGGAAGATAGGACCCTTGACTGATCACTTGGAAGCTTGAAAAGGAAAACAGTCCAAGAAAAGGTCTTAGAAACCCTAGTTTCTTGTAAAATTTGTGTGCTGCCTGTGTACGGCCAGAGAGGGGCCCAACCCTTGAAAATCCTTTAGTGTTTGGAATTTGAGCCAGGCTGTCTAAAGGGGGTTTGTCCTTACCAGTTGACGGAGAGGAGTTCTAATCATTTTTCTTATGCAAGGAGGCCTAAAAGGGGCTCAAGGCTTGTAGCCCTACCCATACCCTAAAACAGGGATTTTGTGATAGCGATGGAGAAAAAAAGCATGGAGGTTGATCAGGATCTTTTGTATGATGGTTGTGAAGCCATGGAAGCTTTATACACCCCTGCAACAAGTTGGGAAGCGATTGGAGTATCAACTAGTCTTTAGGGAGAATAAGGGCTAGTGAGTGAATGAGAGGAAGAGCATCAAGGTAGGCTTGGTGAATGATTTGAAACTTGATAGCAGGGTTGGCAGGGAGGACCAGGGGTGCCTAATAACCTTTAGGACCTATAGGTTGAGTGGTGGAGAGAAACACCAAGGGGTTATAAATTGGAGACCCAGAGCATTGAGCCAGTGATTGACTCAATCCAACCCTGTCCCTATCAGATTGGTATCAGAGCAGTGAAAGATTTGGGAAGGAAATCTTGCATGTCAGACATTGAGTCAAGTGATTCTTCCACCATGGTGACCAATGCAGAACTGGAAAAGATGGTTGAAGAGCAAGAAGAAGACAATAAGTAGTTGATGGAAAGAATAGCCCAACTTGAGACAACAGTAAGAAGTGCACAATTTGAGGGAAGAATTCCAAAAGAAGAAGAGATAGCAGAGGAGGATAAGACCCCTATACCTGATCCTGTTTTGAAGGAGGAGCCTTTCTTGAAGGCATTGAAAGCCTTGAGTGGGAAAGCACTTGAAGGCATACCACTGTTCAGTGGAAAAATGGAACCTGATTTGGTAATGGACTAGATAGAAGGCATGGAGAATCACTTTGAGTGTGATGGATTCACTGAAGCTCAAAAGGTGAAGGTTGCTAAGTCAAGATTGAGAGGATCAACTTTGACATGGTGTAAGTTCATCCAGACTGAAAGGGAGAAAGAAGGCAAACAGCCCATAGCAACGTGGAAAGGAATGGTTGCTAAAGTGAAAGAAGCCTACATGCCAAATGATGATGAGATCCAATTGCACAAGAAGAGGCAAAGCCTAAGGAAAAAAGACCAAGATGTAAGAACTTACACTGAGGAGTTTCAAAAGCTTTGTATGAGGTCTAATGTGACAGAGGATGAGAGCCTCAAAGTGGCTAGGTATCTCAATGGTTTGAAGTGGAATGTCCAAGAGGAAATGGCCTTACTAAGTCCCAAGACCGTACACCAGTGTTATCAATTGGCTATCAAGATAGAGGAAAGGAACAAAAGGAGGAAAGATCAGTCTTCTAGAGGCAGAGGCAAAGGCAGAGATCAAAGAGATCAAATAGGACAGCGTGGTGGTTACCAAGGAAGAGGTAGTGACCAAAGAAACCAAGGAGAATCAAAACTCACTGAGCATGGAGGTGAAACATCTTCAAGAGGAGGATTTAACAGAGGAAGAGGACCTAAAGGAGGTTCAAACAAGGGAAGAGGAGCAGGTAGGAGTAATTCTTACTTTGCAAACATGAAATGTTATCACTGCAATCAGCTAGGTCACCCTGCTTATAGGTGCCCGGAGAAAGCATCCTCTTCTAGCAATGAGAAAAGAGTGGCCTATGCACAAGAGGATACCATGAGTGTCAAATCACCTGAGATCATTCATATAGAATCAAAAGTAGGAGAAAATCTGATGTTTAACAGGGTTTTGATCAGGCAACCGGTCAAAGAAGAACCCAAGCAAAGGAGAGCTTTGTTTAGAGCAAGGTGCAAGATATTGGGAAAGGTATGCAAGGTCATTGTAGATTCTGGTTCTACAGATAATATCATCTCAGAGGAGGCAGTAACTAAGCTGAAATTTTAGAAGATACCTCATACCAACCCCTACAAGGTCACATGGCTGAATAAAGGGCAGAGTGTTTTGGTTAATGAGCAGGTCACAGTGGAATTTTCAATTGGAGGCTATAAAGAAAAGTTGGTTTGTGATGTACTACCCATGTATGCATGCCATCCTCTACTTGGCAGGCCATGGAAATATGACAGAGGTGCTATATATCATGGGAAGGAGAAAACCATTGAATTCAAGAAGGATGGAAGAACCTTCAAGCTGCAGTCATTGACTGAGGATGATGAAGGATAGTCCAAGGTACCAAACATTATGTTGAGCAGTGGTAAAGATTTTATCAGCAATCTACATCAAGGAGGTGAAGGTTATGTGGTTCTAATGCAGCCCAAAGAGGAAGAAAAGGCTGAAAGGACAGTCTTACCAGAAGCAGTCCAAAGGTTGCTTGATAGATACAAGAGTATAGTCAGTGATGGAACACCTGCAACTCTACCACCAAAGAGAGCAATAATTCATCAAATTGACTTCATACCTGGAGCCTCTTTGCCTAACAAAGCAACTTACAAGCTTACACCTGAGAAGAACCAAGAGGTGGCTAGGCAAGTGGAAGAATTGTTGGGTCAAGGTCTGATTCAAAAGAGCATCAGCCCATGTGCAGTCCCAGTGGTTTTGGCAACAAAAAAAGGTGGTAAGTGGAGATTATGCACTAATTCTAGAGCAATTAATAGAATCACAATTAGGTATAGGTTTCCTATTCCTAGAATTGAACACTTGATGGATTGTCTTGGAGGTGCAAAATTCTTCACCAAGTTGGATCTTAAGAGTGGGTATCATCAAATCAGAATCAAGGAGGGTGATGAATGGAAGACAGGTTTTAAAACAAATGATGGCTTGTATGAGTGGAAAGTGATGCCATTTGGCCTCTCAAATGCCCCTAGCACGTTCATGAGACTAATGAATGAGGTGCTTAAGGGTTTCATGGGGATTTTGTGGTAGTCTATTTGGATGACATACTGATTTTCAGTAAGACAGTAGAAGAACATTTGAAGCATGTGGAGATGGTTCTCAAAAGGCTGCAAGAAGAACAGTTAGCAATAAACCTTGAGAAGTGTGAGTTCTTTAAACAAGAACTTTTGTATCTAGGCTTTGTAGCATCCCAAGGAATGTTGAAGACGGATCCAAGCAAGGTGGAAGCCATCCTAAACTGGCCCACACCAATCACAGCAACAAAGGTAAGGAGCTTTCATGGTTTAGCTTAGTTTTATAGGAAGTTCATCAGGAATTTTAGTGTTATATGTGCACTAGTTCTAGATACTATTAAGGGTGGTCTAAAAACTAAGTTTAAGTGGACTCAAGAGGCTAATAAAGGGTTTCAGAATCTGAAACAAGAAGTGGCAACTCAACCAATTTTGTTAGTGCCTAGTTTTGATAAGTTGTTCACAGTTGAGTGTGATGCAAGTGGAGTGGCAGTAGGAGGAGTACTTAGTCAAGAAGGTAGGCCTGTAGCCTTCTTTAGTGAAAAGCTCAATGAGGCCAAGAAAAAGTACTCTACCTATGATCTTGAGTTATATGCTTTAGTGCAGTCCCTTAGGAAGTGGAGGCATTATTTATTGCCCAAAGAGTTTGTGGTCTTCACAGATAACCAGGCACTCAGTTACATCAACACCCCAGAGAAGCTGAGTAATAGACATTTTAAATGGATGGAATACATCCAAGCTTTCACTTTTACCATCAAGCATAAGAAGGGACAAATGAATAAGGTGGCAGATGCATTAAGCAGGAGAATGTTGACAGTGCAGGAAATACAGCTGAAGAGCATTGGATTAGAGAGTTTCAAAGACCTCTATGGTGATGATGAAGACTTTTCATAAGCCTACAAGGTATGCTCTGATTTTGAGAATCATTTTCATAGTCAGTATGCTAAGTATACTTTGCAAAATGGACTGTTATTTAAGGGTAATCTGTTATGTGTCCCAAGAGGATCAATGAGGGAAAATCTTATCCAAGAGAAACATAATGGCAGTCTTAGTGGGCATTTTGGAATAAATAAAACTTTAGAGTTGGTACAAAGATTCTATTACTAGCCTAAGTTGGCAAGAGATGTTAGGAAATATGTGGAGCAGTGTGTAGTTTGCATGAAAGCCAAAGGGGGATCTAGCAATGTTGTTTTGTATCAACCCCTGCCCATTCCTAACAGACCATGGGAGTGTGGAAGCATGGATTTTGTGGTAGGTCTTCCTAAGACCAAAACTGGTTTTGACAGTGTTTATGTAGTTGTGGACAGATTTAGCAAGATGAGTCACTTTATCCCTTGCAAGACTACACATGATGCAAGTTACATAGCCCATCTTTTCTTCAGGGAAGTTGTGAGAATCCATGGATTGCCATTGAGCATTGTCTCAGACAGGGATGTGAAATTCATGAGCCATTTTTGGAAGACTTTATGGAGCAGATTGGGCACCAATTTTTCATTTGGATCAGCATACCATCCTCAGACCGATGGTCAAAGAGAGGTGGTTAACAGAGTGCTAGGTAATCTTTTGAGATGCTTGACAAAGGAATATGGATAGACATGGGATGTGGTGATTTCTCAAGCTGAGTATCCTTATAATGACAGTGTAAATAGAACTACAGGAAAAATTCCTTTTGAGGTTGTGTATGGGATGCACCCAAGAGGAATTTGTGAGCTTAGAGACCTTGGATCTCAGGAGAATAGGAGTGGACATGTAGAATAATTCACTCAGACAATGAAAGAGATTCATGAGCAGGTCAAACAAGCAGTTACAACAGCAACCCAAAAGTTGAAGGAAAAAGTTGATTTGTCAAAGAGAGATGTGCAATTTGTAGTTGGGAACTATGTTATGGTTCACCTCAACAAATCTAGATTGCAGAAGGGGATTTCCACCAAGTTGCAAATAAAGAGAGTGGGTCCATGCAAGGTGTTGGCCAAATATGGCAAGAATGCCTATAAGGTTGAATTACCATCAGATTTGGGCATCTCTCCAGTGTTCAACGTTGCTGATTTGATCAAGTATAAGGGAACAGTCAGTGATGAGGTTCAGAACAGTCATGAAATCTTCAAAGACATCAGCAATGTACCCCTACCTAATCAAGAGTAGCCTCAGGCAGAGCAGATCTTGGAGTCCAGAGTGCAAAAGTCTACAAGGAATAAGGTATACATGGAACACCTTATCAAGTGGAAGAGAAAGCCTGACTCAGAGGCTACATGGGTACAAGAAGGTCAATTTAAGAAACTTGGCATTGACTTGGCAATGATCCCTCTTTCCAGTTCTTAGTGTTTGTGTTGAGAGGGGGAGAATGGTGGAGGAGCACCTGCCAAAGTGCCAAAGTACAAGCTTATTTTTGCAGTGTTTGTTTTACAATCCTTTTTGTTGTTTTGGTATGGTCTTTTGATCACCTTATTGGTGGTTGAGGACCTTTTTGGTTCTTAGAATAGAAGTTGAATAAGTCTGGAATCCTTTTTGCAACTGTTCCCTATCTATAGTCAAAAATTGCAAAACACACTATGTTTTACAACAAGAAGTTTTTGACCAATATTAGGCTTGGAGAAGGAAACCTAACCATTTCCAATGCATTGTAAAAGATATTTCTTGACCTTTGGAGGAGGTTGGAGGATTTTGAGCGTGGCAGTTTTCATGAGAATAGGAGACAGTGATTTTTGATGTGAAAATGTTGTTTTTCCTGTTCTTGGCCGCGTGATTTCTGCTAAATGAATTGGAGAAGGAATTTTCTTACATTGAATAGCATGTAGTGAAGCTATTTGAAGCATTTCTCTAGTTCAATAGGTAGGAATTTCATCGCTTTCATCTATTTTGTAAATATTGTGTTTTTCTTTGTTTTGCTGTTTTGACTGGTAAATTTTAGAAAATGGAGTTTTAGTTTGTTTCCTGTTCATACCAGGAAGTATGGGCATTGTGGAAACAAGGAAAAACTCCATCCTTGTAAATAATGTAGATATAGGGTCAGTAAAGGTTCAAGAAGCATGCTAGTGACTATTCCTAGGCGAGCTTGAAAGCTCGACAAGGAAAGACAGTAAAAGGCAAAACCCTAACGCAGCAGGGATGTGTTATATTTAACAGATAAAAAGTGTGGTGGGTGCAGGAACCTTCACAAAAGGTTGGGCAGGAAGATAGGACCCTTGAATGATCACCTGGAAGCTTGGAAAGGAAAACAGTCCAAGAAAAGGTCTTAGAAACCCTAGTTTCTTGTAAAATTTGTGCTGCCTGTGTACGGCCAGAGAGGGGCCCAACCCTTGAAAATCCTTTAGTGTTTGGAATTTGAGCCATGGCGTCTGAAGGGGGTTTGTCCTTACCTATTGAGGGAGAGGATTTCGAATCATTTTTCTTATGCAAGCAGGCCTAAAAGGGGCTCAAGGATTGTAGCCCTACCCATACCCTAAAACAGGGATTTTGTGATAGCGATGGAGAAACAAAGCATGGAGGTTGATCAGGATCTTTTGTATGATGGTTGTGAAGCCATGGAAGCTTTATACACCCCTGCAACAAGTTGGGAAGCGATTGGAGTATCAACTAGTCTTTAGGGAGAATAAGGGCTAGTGAGTGAATGAGAGGAAGAGCATCAAGGTAGGCTTGGTGAATGATTTGAAACTTGATAGCAGGATTGGCAGGGAGGACCAGGGGTGTCTAATAACCTTTAGGACCTATAGGTTGAGTGGTGGAGAGAAACACCAAGGGGTTATAAATTGGAGACCCAAAGCATTGAGCCAGTGATTGACTCAATCCAACCCTATCCCTATCAAATTGGTATCAGAGCAGTGAAAGATTTGGGAAGGAAATCTTGCATGTCAGACATTGAGTCAAGTGATTCTTCCACCATGGTGACCAATGCAGAACTGGAAAAGATGGTTGAAGAGCAAGAAGAAGACAATAAGCAGTTGAGGGAAAGAATAGCCCAACTTGAGACAGCAATAAGAAGTGCACAGTTTGAGGGAAGAATTCGAAAAGAAGAAGAGATAGCAGAGGAGGATAAGACCCCTGTACCTGATCCTGTTTTGAAGGAGGAGCCTTTCTTGAAGGCATTGAAAGCCTTGAGTGGGAAAGCACTTGAAGGCATACCACTGTTCAGTGGAAAAATGGAACCTGATTTGGTAATGGACTAGATAGAAGGCATGGAGAATCACTTTGAGTGTGATGGATTCACTGAAGCTCAGAAGGTGAAGGTTGCTAAGTCAAGATTGAGAGGATCAACTTTGACATGGTGGAAGTTCATCCAGATTGAAAAGGGAGAAAGAAGGCAAACAGCCCATAGCAACATGGAAAGGAATGGTTGCTAAAGTGAAAGAAGCCTACATGCCAAATGATGATGAGATCCAATTGCACAAGAAGAGGCAAAGCCTAAGGAAAAAATACCAAGATGTAAGAACTTACACTGAGGAGTTTCAAAAGCTTTGTATGAGGTCTAATGTGACAGAGGATGAGAGCCTCAAAGTGGCTAGGTATCTCAATGGTTTGAAGTGGAATATCCAAGAGGAAATGGCCTTACTAAGTCCCAAGACCGTACACCAGTGTTATCAATTGGCTATCAAGTAAGAGAAAAGGAACAAAAGGAGGCAAGATCAGTCTTCTAGAGGCAGAGGCAAAGGCAGAGATCAAAGAGATCAAATAGGACAGCGTGGTGGTTACCAAGGAAGAGGTAGTGACCAAAGAAACCAAGGAGAATCAAAACTCACTGAGCATGGGGGTGAAACATCTTCAAGAGGAGGATTTAACAGAGGAAGAGGACCTAAAGGAGGTTCAAACAAGGGAAGAGGAGCAGGTAGGAGTAATTCTTACTTTGCAAACATGAAATGGTATCACTGCAATCAGCTAGGTCACCCTGCTTATAGGTGCCCGGAGAAAGCATCCTCTTCTAGCAATGAGAAAAGAGTGGCCTATGCACAAGAGGATACCATGAGTGTCAAATCACCTGAGATCAGTCATATAGAATCAAAAGTAGGATAAAATCTTATGTTTAATAGGGTTTTGATCAGGCAACCGGTCAAAGAAGAACCCAAGCAAAGGAGAGCTTTGTTTAGAGCAAGGTGCAAGATATTGGGAAAGGTATGCAAGGTCATTGTAGATTCTGGTTCTACAGATAATATCATCTCAGAGGAGGCAGTAACTAAGCTGAAATTTTAGAAGATACCTCATACCAACCCCTACAAGGTCACATGGTTGAATAAAGGGCAGAGTGTTTTGGTTAATGAGCAGGTCACAGTGGAATTTTCAATTGGAGGCTATAAAGACAAGCTGGTTTGTGATGTACTACCCATGTATGCATGCCATCCTCTACTTGGCAGGCCATGGAAATATGATAGAGGTGCTATATATCATGGGAAGGAGAAAACCATTGAATTCAAGAAGGATGGAAGAACCTTCAAGCTGCAGTCATTGACTGAGGATGATGAAGGATAGTCCAAGGTACCAAACATTATGTTGAGCAGTGGTAAAGAGTTTATCAGTAATCTACATCAAGGAGGTGAAGGTTATGTGGTTCTAATGCAGCCCAAAGAGGAAGAAAAGGCTGAAAGGACAGTCTTACCAGAAGCAGTCCAAAGGTTGCTTGATAGATACAAGAGTATAGTCAGTGATGGAACACCTGCAACTCTACCACCAAGGAGAGCAATAAGTCATCAAATTGACTTCATACTTGGAGCCTCTTTTCCTAACAAAGAAACTTACAAGCTTACATCTGAGCAGAACCAAGAGGTGGCTAGGCAAGTGGAAGAATTGTTGGGTCAAGGTCTGATTCAAAAGAGCATCAGCCCATGTGCAGTCCCAGTGGTTTTGGCAACAAAAAAAGGTGGTAAGTGGAGATTATGCACTAATTCTAGAGCAATTAATAGAATCACAATTAGGTATAGGTTTCCTATTCCTAGAATTGAAGACTTGATGGATTGTCTTGGAGGTGCAAAATTCTTCACCAAGTTGGATCTTAAGAGCAGGTATCATCAAATCAGAATCAAGGAGGGTGATGAATGGAAGATAGCTTTTAAAACAAATGATGGCTTGTATGAGTGGAAAGTGATGCCATTTGGCCTCTCAAATGCCCCTAGCATGTTCATGAGACTAATGAATGAGGTGCTTAAGGGTTTCACAGGGATTTTTGTGGTAGTCTATTTGGATGACATACTGATTTTCAATAAGATAGCAGAAGAACATTTGAAGCATGTGGAGATGGTTCTCAAAAGGCTGCAAGAAGAATGGTTAGCAATAAACCTTGAGAAGTGCGAGTTATTTAAACAAGAACTTGTGTATCTAGGCTTTGTAGCATCCCAAGGAACGTTGAAGATGGATCCAAGCAAGGTGGCAGCCATCCTAAACTGGCCCACACCAACCACAACAACAGAGGTAAGGAGCTTTCATGGTTTAGCTCAGATTTATAGGAAGTTCATCAGGAATTTTAGTGGTATATGTGCACCAGTTCTAGATACTATTAAGGGTGGTCTAAAAACTAAGTTTAAGTGGACTCAAGAGGCTGATAAAGGGTTTGAGAAACTGAAACAAGAAGTGGCAACTCAACCAATTTTTTTATTGCCTAGTTTTGATAAGTTGTTCACAGTTGAGTGTGATGCAAGTGGAGTGGCAGTAGGAGTACTTAGTCAAGAAGGTAGACCTGTAGCCTTCTTTAGTGAAAAGCTCAATGAGGCCAAGCAAAAGTACTCTACCTATGATCTTGAGTTATATGCTTTAGTGTAGTCCCTTAGAAAGTGGAGGCATTATTTATTTCCCAAAGAGTTTGTGGTCTTCATAGATAACCAGGCACTCAGTTACATCAACACCCCAGAGAAGCTGAGTAATAGACATTTTAAATGGATGGAATACATCCAAGCTTTCACTTTTACCATCAAGCATAAGAAGGGACAAATGAATAAGGTGGCAGATGCATTAAGTAGGAGAATGTTGACAGTGCAGGAAATACAGTTGAAGAGCATTGAATTAGAGAGTTTGAAAGACCTCTATGGTGATGATGAAGACTTTTCATAAGCCTACAAGGTATGCTCTGATTTTGAGAATCATTTTCATAGTCAGTATGCTAAGTATACTTTGCAAAATGGACTGTTATTTAAGGGTAATCTGTTATGTGTCCCAAGAGGATCAATGAGGGAAAATCTTATCCAAGAGAAACATAATGGTAGTCTTAGTGGGACTTTTGGAATAAATAAAACTTTAGAGCTGGTACAAAGATTCTATTACTGGCCTAAGTTGGCAAGAGATGTTAGGAAATATGTGGAGCAATGTGTAGTTTGCATGAAAGCCAAAGGGGGAGCTAGCAATGTTGTTTTGTATCAACCCCTGCCCATTCCTAACAGACCATGGGAGTGTGTAAGCATGGATTTTTTGGTAGGTCTTCCTAAGACCAAAACTAGTTTTGACAGTGTTTATGTAATTGTGGAAAGATTTAGCAAGATGAGTCACTTTATCCCTTGCAAGACTACACATGATGCAAGTTACATAGCCCATCTTTTCTTCAGGGAAGTTGTGAGAATCCATGGATTTCCATTGATCATTGTCTCAGACAGAGATGTGAAATTCATGAGCCATTTTTGGAAGACTTTATGGAGCAGATTGGGTACCAATTTTTCATTTGGATCAGCATACCATCCTCAGACCGATGGTCAAAGAGAGGTGGTTAATAGAGTGCTAGGTAATCTTTTGAGATGCTTGACAAAGGAATATGGACAGACATGGGATGTGGTGATTTCTCAAGCTGAGTACGCTTATAATGACAGTGTAAATAGAACTACAGGAAAAAGTCCTTTTGAGGTTGTGTATGGGATGTACCCAAGAGGAATTTGTGAACTTAGAGACCTTGGATCTCAGGAGAATAGGAGTGGACATGTAGAAGACTTCACTCAGACAATGAAAGAGATTCATGAGCAGGTCAAACAAACAGTTACAGCAGCAACCCAAAAGTTGAAGGAAAAAGTTGATTTGTCAAAGAGAGATGTGCAATTTGTAGCTGGGGACTATGTTATGGTTCACCTCAACAAATCTAGATTGCAGAAGGGGATTTCCACCAAGTTGCAAATAAAGAGGGTGGGTCCATGCAAGGTGTTGGCCAAATATGGCAAGAATGCCTATAAGGTGGAATTACCATCAGATTTGGGCATCTCTCCAGTGTTCAACGTTGCTAATTTGATCAAGTATAAGGGAACAGTCAGTGATGAGGTTCAGAACAGTCATGAAATCTTCAAAGACATCAGCAATGTACCCCTACCTAATCAAGAGCAGCCTTAGGCAGAGCAGATCTTGGAGTCTAGAGTGCAAAAGTCTACAAGGAATAAGGTATACATGGAACACCTTATCAAGTGGAAGAGCAAGCCTAACTCAGAGGCTACATGGGTACAAGAAGGTCAATTTAAGAAACTTGGCATTGACCTGGAAATGATCCCTCTTTCCAGTTCTTAGTGTTTGTGTTGAGAGGGGGAGAATGGTGCAGGAGCACCTGCCAAAGTGCCAAAGTACAAGCTTATTTTTGCAGTGTTTGTTTTACAATCCTTTTTGTTGTTTTGGTATGGTCTTTTGGATCACCTTATTGGTGTTTGAGGACATTTTTGGTTCTTAGAATAGAAGTTGAATAAGTCTGGAATCCTTTTTGCAACTGTTCCCTAGCTATAGTCAAAAATTGCAAAACACACTGTGTTTTACAACAAGAAGTTTTTGACCAATATTAGGCTTGGAGAAGGAAACCTAACCATTTCCAATGCATTTTAAAAGATATTTCTTGACCTTTGAAGGAGGTTGGAGGATTTTGAGCATGGCAGTTTTCATCAGAATAGAAGGAGACAGTGATTTTTGATGTGAAAATGTTGTTTTTCCTGTTCTTGGCTGCGTGATTTCTACTATATGAATTGGAGAAGGAATTTTGTTACATTGAATAGCATGTAGTGAAGCTCTTTGAAGCATTTTTCTGGTTCAATAGGTAGGAATTTCATCGCTTTCATCTATTTTGTAAATATTGTGTTTTTCTTTGTTTTGCTGTTTTGACTGGTAAATTTTAGAAAATGGAGTTTTAGTTTGTTTCCTGTCCGTACCAGGAAGTATGGGCATTGTGGAAACAAGGAAAAACTCCATCCTTGTAAATAATGTAGATATAGGGTCAGTAAAGGTTCAAGAAGCATGCTAGTGACTGTTCCTAGGCGAGCTTGAAAGCCCGACAAGGAAAGACAGTAAAAGGAAAAACCCTAACGCAGCAGGGATGTGTTATATTTAACAGCTAAAAAGTGTGGTGGATTTAGGAACCTTCACAAAAGGTTGGGCAGGAAGATAGGACCCTTGACTGATCACCTGGAAGCTTGAAAAGGAAAACAGTCCAAGAAAAGGTCTTAAAAACCCTAGTTTCTTGTAAAATCTGTGTGCTGCCTATGTACGGCCAGAGAGGGGCCCAACCCTTGAAAGTCCTTTAGTGTTTGGAATTTTAGCCAGGGTTTCTGAAGGGGGTTTGTCCTTACCAGTTGAAGGAGAGGATTTCTAATCATTTTTCTTATGCAAGGAGGCCTAAAAGGGGCTCAAGGCTTGTAGCCCTACCCATACCCTAAAACAGGGATTTTGTGATAACGATGGAGCAAAAAAGCATGGAGGTTGATCAGGATCTTTTGTATGATGGTTGTGAAGCCATGGAAGCTTTATACACCCCTGCAACAAGTTGGGAAGCGATTGGAGTATCAACTAGTCTTTAGGGAGAATAAGGGCTATTGAGTGAATGAGAGGAAGAGCATCAAGGTAGGCTTGGTGAATGATTTGAAACTTGATAGCAGGGTTGGCAGGGAGGACCAGAGGTGCCTAATAACCTTTAGGACCTATAGGTTGAGTGGTGGAGAGAAACACCAAGGGGTTATAAATTGGAGACCCAGAGCATTGAGCCAGTGATTGACTCAATCCAACCCTGTCCCTATCATTATTCATTAATTTACTCATATATTTAGTCATTACAAATCAAATCTAACTTAATTAATCCTCATAAATTTATGCATATAAAATTCAAGTATCATAGATATTCAAATGTTAAAAAGCACCATGAAATGAAGACTAAAATTCTTGAACAAAGACACAAAAATAAACAGATTACAAATCAAGAGGAGCCACAACATAGTATTTATGAGTGGAGAAAAAAAAACTCTAAAAATTTACTTCATTAAGCCTCATTGGCAAATCAAAATCTCATTGGTTACATTCAATGTCTCAGTGACACTATATAACTTATAGACACTATATAAAAAGAATACTCATATTTTCATATACCTATATTGTTTTCCCCTTCCTTAACTGAGTCCTTTTGGAAGGGCAGCAACCTCCTATGGGGGCTCGACCCATTTAATCCCCTTGCAAATCCACAACTTTAATCTCACCGATATTGGTTTTGGCTCCTCCAAACTCTTCCTCACTAGTATTCACCTTTCACTTCTCCAATTTCAAGCTACAACCTAAAAATAAGGTTTCAAAATTTGCATTTCAAAAACTCAAAAAAGACAAATAATACAGAGGATAAAATTCAAACATTTTCTTTTCCTTTTCCAACTATGGCACCCTAAACTTAGATGCTAGATATAGTGAATGTATTGGAATTAGATATAACATCCATAAAAATCATATTTGGAAGTATATTTTTATCAGATATTGTAGTTGCAAGTTCCACTAATTATAATAAATATAATTAGTTTTACCTTTCTGCATCAACTAATGCAATTCTGATCTTTTAGAGGATCGACAATGCTAGCCTTTATCGTATCAACATACTCACCTACAAGTTGCAACAAAACATTAAACTTATTAATTAGACTCAACATCTAAGAAAGAAAAATAAAGTTCAAACATTATCAATTTAGTAAAAAAATCATCAATTTCAAAGATCAAAGTAGCCAATGCTTCACTCTCTACATCCTCTGCTACAATCAAAAGAGGAATTTTTTTTTGTGATAAATGCAACAAGAAATTATATTATTTGTCAAAACTTATCACTATGTACTTATGAACTCAAGATGATTCAAATTGTCAAACTAATCGACATGACTACCTAATTTCTTTCTATCACATACACTTTGGGTATACAAGATCATTGAGGATCCCAATTATTGAACTATGAAATTTAGCAATGCAACAAAATTATATCTTAAGTAAAATGTAAATCAAATCAACATTACATGTCTTATATTATCAATTGATCTCAAATTATATATACACCTTTTTCATATAGCTTAAGTACATCTACAATAGATATGCACAAAATGAATTTGGTGGAAAGGCTTTAAAAACTTTCAAGCGAATACAATTCGTAGGTGTAAAGCCAAATTCCACAACCATTGCCAACATTCTCCTTACCTATGCCAAAATGGGAGCTTTGAAACAAGCTATGAATATCCTTCGATGCATAGACAATACATCCCTATAAGAAATATTATACTCCCTCAAAATATTATTACATATTATTCTATTGGGGGGACTTTACTTTATCAGGGGGACTTCAAATAACTCCTGCCGATGTTCATTTCTTATTAATGATATCAAGTTTCCACAATCCATATTGTAGTGTTGTGTATTTTTTGGATTCAATTGTGTAGAATTTTTTTTCATCAACGTTTCGGATCACACTTTGTGATCCATCATCAGGATTAGAGAGCAAGAAGAGTAAAATGGTAAAATTGTAGACTAAGACAGGCTAAAAAGGAAGAGGGGTAAGGAGAGGATACACACGGTTCAAGGACCAAAATAAAAATAAATAACTAAAAGCAACAAATCAAACACATACAAAGTCAAACCCAAAATATTACAACAAGCCCTACAAAAAATGCAATGAATTAAACATAAGCCACCAAATATATAATAAACAAAAGAATCTTAAACAAAAACAATTAAAAAAAAAGAAAAAAATGAACCACTTACCTAAAACTATAGGCACAAACAAAACGAACATACAAAAATATGGATATAATATACCCATAAAAGACCAAAAATACCTACAAACAAAAAACAAATAAAAGAATGAAGAAATAAAAAACCACAAAAATATAACCAAATTAAAAATGGAAATAAAAATCAACAAATAAATTAACCAAAACAAATAATCAAAAACAAATACAAAAGAAAAAGGTTATGCGACATAAATGAAAACAAAAAATAAAAAATTCACAACAAATATAAAAACATACAAACCAACCAACACCCAAACATACAAACCTACATACATACATGCATGCATATATATTTGTATGTGAGTGTGAAAAAATAATAAAAATGACCAAAAATATAATAAGCACAAAATAATGTAAATAGACATATACAAATTTATATACATAAACATATGCCTAAACATCAACACAAATAAAATAAAAAATAAACAACAAACAAATATATATATATACATAAGACAAAACCAACAAATCAAAATACCAAGGAAAAACACCAACACTAAAGGATAAAAATGACAAACGCAAGAGGAGCAGGAAGGGCAAGGAGGGCAAGAAGAAGAAGCAATGTTTTTCATTCCATTGGAGGGACCGCAATCTTTTTCCTACCGATGTCCACCTCTCTTGCCAATGAGTTTGAGTGTTGTCTGGCTATTGATGGGACTTTGACATCACTCCCAGCAATAGGAAAGATTCCTCCTGATGATTGCTTTAGAACTACTCGGGCTATCGATGGGACTTTGACGTGACTCCCAGAGACATGCAAGAGTCCTCCCGACGGAAAATCAAGTAGATTGCATCCGGACACCAAATCACACGATGTGGTCAAAGAGATGATCACATGATTTGTAGATAGCTAGGAGCAATGAAGGGTGTTAGAGATGCCATCTATTGGAATACGATGATTACATGATATGCACAAAATGGATTTGCTGAAAAGGCTTTAGAAACTTTCAAGCAAATGCAATTAGCAGGCATGAAGCCAAATTCCACAACCTATGCTAGCATCCTCCTTGCCTGTGCCAAAATGGGAGCTTTGGAGCAAGGTATGAACATCCATTAGAGCATAATAGATGGGGGATTTTTGTCAGATATTATGGTTGGAAATGCTCTGTTAGACATGTATGCAAACTGTGGAAACATACACAAGGCACGTGAACTCTTTGATGGAATGCCTCAAAGAGATGTCATTGATGGATAAATTATGTAATGATGGATAAATTACAAAGTGCTTGAAAGAGATGTCATCTCATGGAATACAATGATTGTGGGATATGCAAAAAATGGATTTGTTGAAAAGGCTTTACAAAATTTCAAGCAAATGCAATTAGCAGGCATGAAGCCAAATTCCATAACCTATGCCAACATCCTCCCTACCTGTGCCAAAATGGGAGCTTTGGAGCAGGGTATGAACATCCATCAGAGCATAGTAGATGGGGGATTTTTGTCAGTTATTATGGTTGGAAATGTGTTGTTAGACATGTTGCAAAATGTGGAAACATACACAAGGCACGTGAAATCTTTGATGGAATGCCTCAAAGAGATGTCATTGATGGATAAATTACACAATGATGGATAAATTACTCTATTTTCTGAGTGCTCCCCACTTATTCAAATGGTTTGTCTTAAAATCCATCTATCTAATATATAAGTAAATTTTATAATACTCTGAAAATGTGCTATGAACTAATACATTTTTTATAAACTCTAAGATTAAAAGAATCTTTCATTGAGCTTTCAACTAATACATTATAGCTAGTGCAGGATTGCATTCTAGTTTTAGAGACACATTTTAACAATATCAAACTTGGAAACTTAATATGTAAGAACACCATTTTGATTTGTATGGTTAAAGATCAAGATATTTGGAATAATTTATTTTTCATAATTATGCAGAGCACACACCACAATAAAGCAGTGTTATATTTTGTTCTTATTAAAAAATGGGTAAGATAGCATGAAACATACCTATTCTCACTAGACATCTCGTAGAGCTTTCCTCTGTTGGAGAAAACAATGAGAGCCACCTTAGCATCACATAGCACAGAAATTTCATGGGCTTTCTTCATTGCAATGAGCTCAAACACAAGATTGTTGAACATAATTCATCCAAGCTTCCTGGTTCAATTTCAGTTCAGTTGTGGAGGATAGTTCATAAGGATGGAAATAAACATAGGGGATTAGGTCTACCAAGATTATGGGACCATTATCCAATCATCAAACAAACAAGATCAAATCACTTAAATTAAATATAACCTCCTATAACAATTCAATGAAAGAATATAATAGAAAGGTATAAATCCAAATTCCACAACCTTTTCCAGCATCTTTCCTTCCTATGCCAAAATGGGGACTTTGGAACAGGGTATGAACATCCATCAAAGCATAAATAATAGAGGAATTTTGAAATATGAGGTCATGTCCAAAATGATAGATCAATCTCATGTGTCAATAGAACATTGCTTAACTAAAGAAGGGTGCAACAAAAAAGTGGCACCAATCATTGTTAAGAAGTAAGCCACAAAAATATCAAGTGGTAAATGTGCTTCACCAATAATTGATCAAGTTTTGCGGATTTGGGTTGATAAGATTAAAGCATATTGTGTATAATTATGCTACAATAATAGCAAACTAATTTGAAGAGAAATGCAAATCCCACCACTAGAAAGGCCTACATTTGAGACACAAGCAGGTCTTGACTTGCAAGCTATAAGGGCTTGCCACAACACAGCCCAATTTTCTTTGCATACTACAAGTTCTATGATTATTTTAAGTAGTGCCAGACCATAGGAAAAAATAGGTCAAATACCAAATTCTTATTTCATAAAAATTAATTGAAGAGGATTCCCTAGAATTAGAAACATCTCTAACCATGTATCTAAATAACACCCTCCAATAGGTTAGAAAAAGGATGATTAGTTTAATTTTGAATAGCCCATGACTACCTTACTTTAAATCTAAATTCACAAATGATGAGCTATTTGGAGGTAATTTAATGCCCCCCTGGGCTTTGCTTTTTTTTTTTAGAGAAGATAATTGGCAGGCCAACTGCCTTCTCATCATCAACGACAAGTTTACTCCTAGCATGTAGAAGTAAATCCAACTGTTGTTTATAGGGTGACTGGTTAGGTCTATAGTTTCCTTCTTTTTTCCATAGCTCTAAGGAGAGGGAGAAACCCTCAAATTCACTTTGTCACAATTTCTATACAAAAAAAAATACTTAGGCTAAGTAAAGGATGTTCCACCCTCCTTGTGACTATTTTTAGTCCCTTGAATTTCATCCCTCTATTTTTGTTTTATTCCAACACAAAAAAAAAGGTTCTAGTCACTAGGAAAAGAAATTTGAAAATAGAAAAGTTGAAGGTTATGAATACAGTCAAACATACCAACAAGATGTTCCCTCAGTGAATCAAAGAACTTGCAATGCTTTCTACAAATGCCACATATGGGTTCATGTCCAGAATGACAAGTCAATCTCATGTGTTCTACCAAATGCTCCATTTTGTTGAATTACTTGAAGCATGTTGCACATTTGTTCCTACAATCACACCCATAAATGTTATCTTCTCAAATTTACTTAAAAAGATATTCCATGAAAGGAAAATCATGTCATGAGAGATAATTTGACCCAACATAGCACTGTATTAACACATAATAAAACTTTGTACTAGATTTTCATTTGGGCACATTTGTAGTAAATCGTGCCTTATATTTTCTATTAGGGAACACCCTCATCATTGTTACTATAATTTAATTGGGCAGTACTAAGAAAATTAGAGATCTTAAACTATGCAAAGCTCACAATAAATCCCATTCCAGGCATGCATATATAGAATTGTAAGCAGATAAATCATATGCCATGATATATAATTTGACCAAGATGACGAAGCACTCTGAAACATATGCTATGGTTTAACAATAACTTTATCCGATTTCAAAGAAAGACACAAATTCAGGCAGTTCTTACATAGCTCCTGTGATACAATTAATAAAATATGATTGACCTTGACAAACTTACTTTCTACCTTTAAAACCTTATACTTAATTTGCAACATTCAAAACCTAAAGCAGATATAGAAAACAATCACATGAAATGATGAAAGAAACAATAAAGAATCCCTCTACACAAAAAAAGTATATCTAGATACTTTTCTTTAAAGACCCCAATAAGACATTTGAATAATCTATGGGATATTTTAGGATATTTCAGTTTTGAAATTTAGGCTTCCCAAAGTCCTTTTTAGTCCTCAGTTTGATTTTGAGCTAGTCTTCAATTTTTGTTTTGAGAATTGAGTCAAGCTCAGAGCTCAAAAGCTATACCATGCTCATCATGGCATCTTAGTAAAGAGTCTGGCTATATGGCTATTCTCTTAAAGGGAGTGTGCACCAATTTGCAGAGGCTATAAGAACAGTAAAATACCGATAGTCTCACTTTTGTATCTCATGCGTATTGTGTCCAAGTTATAAATTTACGTTGCTAACATTGTATAAGGATGAATGAGCCCTCTGTCTACCCAGCAAAAAGGGAGCCTTTATGAAGTTAAGAAAGGAATATCTTTAAATATTAACCTCATTTCAGTTATGTGGGACATGATCTAGAGGCAAGGTGTAACTGCCACAATGATGACTCATACCCGACCTGTTGAGCACATTGTCCATACAAACGTGGTTGTGTTAATGCTGGACAAACTTGTACAAGCTTAGGTGCAAATCCTTGGCACAATGGGTGGAATACAAACCTCTAAGGCATGACCTATAAGTCTAAAATGTGCACTAAGTTTGGCAATGTATATCCAGTGGCTTTGCAATGATACTAGGAGAGTGTTAAAAATTAAAATTTATCTGGAATAAAGAAAAAACATTCTGATTAGAAATATTGAATATCCTGAAGCTAACATGCAATGTGCTCATCTAGAAATTATGGAAAATCACAATTTCCAACAAATCACTTTTACAATATGAATTGTGGAAACTTGAAGTCTATAATTGGTTTCCTTTATGCTTCTGACTCTTGAGATATACGTGCAGGGCACATGACTTCTCCCCCATATCAAAATCTAGCTCTAGAAAATGAATGCAGAAAAGACAATCATGCTAAACTTAAACCAAAGGAATATCAGAAAACATAGAATCCATCCTAGTCCAACTGGCCATCACCTAGCAACAAGGAAAATAAATTGACATCATAATAACCCAAGTTCAGCTGTGTCAGACTTGCACCCCAAATTAATGCTTGTTATTATTTTATTAATGTAGACCACACTCAAACAAGCATAGGTTCAGATATTAAAAAATGATGATGGAATGGAAACCTTTTTGACATGGATTCTAACTTCTAAACATAAAGTTCTATGATCGATGGTGCATTGCAATGATGGTGGGTGTTTGTTACAATTCACCTAAAAGTAATATTTCATTCTCTACAAAACTTATAAAAACAACAAAATATTCAAAACTTACTCACAAGAGTGTTGTGAAGGCATCCTCTTGAAAGATAATCAGAATATGTAGATAAAGAACATGTGGAACTCAAACATGACATGATAGATTCAACAAACCTGTAAAATTTGGGGCTTGAAACTGAATGATGGAAGATATAATCAATAAGAAAATTGAGACAGAAACAAATGTTGGAAATCCCACAAGCATTTAATACTGCTTAGAAATAAAATCTCAAACAATATCATTCTCAATTAACTAAACATTCAAGTTGTGAAGAGAAACAAAAGTTGCTTTGTTAAGTGTTTAATGCAAAACTGCACTAGCATATTATACCTGTTGGTTATTGCGAAGAAAGTCTAGTTCTCCACCTTCAGCTCCAGCCCCAACACCCATGCCTGGAAAACCCTAAAGGTAGAAAGAAACAAGGTGAATATAGGATTGGTGCACAACCACATTGCACAAGACCATACCCGTCTTTGCAAAGGCCCAAAAGCATACTTGTGGAAAAATATTTAGTGAACAAATAAAACAAGTTGCAAAAACATAATTCTCATCCCAACCATAAAGAATTTCTTCTAGTTCTAAAAGATCAACCAATGGGCTTCAATGACCACTCATCCAATTTGAGCAGTTAGAATTCTAACTGTTAATTACCAAAAATTGTAAGCACATAAAGATACTAATGCGGAAAAACTTCTTACAGAAAACCTAGAAGCAAAAGTTGAGTAGCCACCAATCAACACATACTTAGCCCTTTTGTTTGAGTGTGATCTCATCACCCAAACTCAATGCAATGCCTTGGGTTTTACTTCTTATCCTGATATAACCACTTATCTTGCCATCAGATTGTCTCTCAACACTAACATTCACAAGAGCATTCTTTCCAAATACACTCTTTGCATACAAATTTGCAGCCAAAAATCCACAGTCTCCATCCAATGCAGATCTATATCAAAAATAATGGTTAATTACAATCTTGTCTGTAACATAGTGTTTCTCCAGTGGTAAACGAACCATTCAACAATATTTAGTGCAATGCAGACCAAGCCAGATTACTCTAAAAATATGAAAGAAGTTAAGAAAATTGAAATACTTACAGGGGTGTGAGGCACTTCATATTTGTTGATCGCACAATATGGTTTAGGAAGTCCTCATCATGAATAATTGTGTTCACCACCTAATAGAAAAAGTACAAGCTCAATACTCATTGGGAGTATATATGTCATTGTTTAGATTAATCTATTGTTTAAATTTGGTACAATATAAATTTGAGAGAAAATTGCTGGCAACTTTAAATTTATTTTCCCACCCAAGAGAATAATTTGATTTACCTTGTTTTCCCACTCAAACTCAACCCACATATTCCTAGAAGCAACATCAGGGCAAGTGGCTAAGGAGATGTAGTCCATAATGTCAATGTGTATGTCATTCAAAACAACAACATTTCGGTCCAATACACTTGTAGTCTCCTAAACAATGTTACCAAATATAACACCAGTTTTGGTTGAAGACACTTTTATGTTTTCTTTTATCTGCTTGCTTGACTCTGGAGCTAGAGTATAATTTTGTGGTCATTCAACCAGTTTGAGATCACCCATAGTAGCCAATTCTAAAGAAAGGTTATGGAGTGTTTCCTTTGTGTGGTTGATTATTGTAACATCCAGGACAATATCATACTGATGAACTGTAATATATGCTTCTGCATATACAGGATCACTGAAGCCTGTAAGTTGTAAAACCTGATTCAATTTATTTGTACTATCACCATCTTTGATAAATTCTCCAGTGGCACGTTTTAAATCATCTTCCACTTCATCTTCTAATTTGAGCTGACTCATACCCTATCACAGAACAAAAGTCAGCTTATTTGCAAGTTTCATTGACTTCAAAACAGTTTGACATTAGAATATACAAAATTTATTATCTTTTGGGGCATATGCACAAAATCAATACAAATTATAGGACATTAGATGATGCTACAAATTCCAAACAATTTTCCAGGTCAAGTTGTATTAAGTTCTTAACAACATTAACTAAGGATTGTAATTGTATGTACGCAAACACTTTTAAAACATATGCATGAAAAAGAAAGAAATAAAGTAGACTAATGCACATGAATGACCAAAAGTGTGTATGTACACAAACACTTTTAAAACAATACCCTCATTCAAAGCATAGAGTTCATTAGTAGCATGATTGAGATAAAGGAATGTCATTTCATGAATGTTGTGATTGCAAGATGAGTGAAAAACCCTCAAAGTGCAGATCACAAGGATGGTTTCATGACAGTAGGGCAGAGAAATGACAGTGAAAAGAATGAGCAAGTGATAGTAGCAATCAAGAGGACAACATTAATTATTGAAATTCCATTATTAGAAAGACAATGCAAGAAAACAATGACACCAACATTTTCATTCTCAATCATAAAGCCCCGAGTCCCAGTCATAAAGGACAGTAAGCTATTGATGGCTCTAAAAGAAGCAATCCATGAGACAAAGTTGTAGGTTAAAAATGAGCAACAAACAAGTAACAATCATCATCCAATGCAGTCTTAGACTCATGAGTATCTAAGGACAGTATAATACATCTAAATATAGTCATGTCATTGAGTATCAATAAACAATGATGATAGTCATGCATAGAGGATGTTGTGGCAGCTAGCATGAGGGCAATCCTTCATCATTTTCAGACCAAAAGGTCATCATGAATACATTAATTTGGAAGTCATAACAAAATCCAAGTCATAATGATGTAAGAAAGGTGGTGATGACTCGCTGGAAGACTCAAACATATCATATCTTAACAAGAAATCAACCTTTGCAACACCTTTTTACTCAACTTGTCTCAACACCCAACAAGAGGCTTGTAGCCCTCAAAAACCACACTATGGAGTTATCTTTTAGAGAAGGTTGTACCAAGGCCTAAAAAAAAAAAATTAGGCTCACCACAAAACCCAACACAACATCTCAATGGATACCATGAGGTTTCTTTGAAGAAATATTGAAAATCACTAGACTATCCCTATTTTTAGGACACCAAAAAGCCCAAATTTACAAAGGAAGTACTTCCTAAACACCTGAAAAACACCCAAAATCAATTGAAAGTCACTAATTGTGTATCAAAACAAAAAAATCCACCCTAATTCATTGGTTCCATGACCACTATGATGTTGTACTACAAAACCCTCCATTTACATGCAAAGAAGAAGGGTTTATTGAAAAACAACCTTCCAAGGCTTATCTAACCCAAAAAATACCTCTAACACTTCATAAAAGACCTGAAGAAACTTAAAAGATCAAGATATCTCTACTTCCCCCAAGATTTCTATCATTTGCTCACTCAAACCACCCAATTTCACCCAAAAATGCACCATTTTCCACCTAGGGAATCATGCCAAACCAACCAAAAGAAATTCCATACACACAAAACTCATTATTCACCCTATTTATACCTATTCCAACCTATCTGGTCCATCCCATCGAGCCACAACATGTACAATAGATGAGATGGCCTATTTTAGCATTTTTAAACCCTCAAAACACTAGTTTTAGCCGCCTATAGTAATTGTGCCACCAAATACAAAAATCAATGAAATTTCTTCACTCCAAAGAAAAAATGGAGATATCTCTGCTTACCACTGAATTTACATAATTATAAACCAATAACTTAATGTAAAAAACCATACAGAGCCTTGAAATTGAAAAATTTCTAGAAAAACACAAAAAATGGCAAAAACAAGGAACTTTATTTGATTTCCCTTCACAAAAGTATGAATCAACCTTGCATTCGAGTTTACAAATTTTTTTTAACACCTTTCCCACTAGATCCAACCTCCTAAACTGACTTAACAACATTTTAAACCAACATGACCGTTGGTGTTCCACCTTTTGCACTTTCAATATGACAATTGTTACAAAATATGCATTTTTTGCATTTTTGACTCCAATGACCCTCCAAACAATTAAAATGCCATTAAATAGTCCCAATGGACCCTAAAACACCTAAATAACTTGATTCCTAACACAAGTTTGACAATTTGACTCTTCATATGCCCTTTTACAACATTTGGCAATTTTGCATTACAACTTTGCATTATTTTGCAATTTTTGACATATTGACACAAAATGACTCAAGATGAATCAAAACCACCCCAAATACATGTAAATGGTCTAATAAGACCTTATTGAACATAAAAGACTCACCACACCTAGATCTAACATACTGAACCCTCCTAGAGCAATGTTCATTTGCTTGGTGCTCCTGCACCACATAATGTGCACAGTAAATAATTTAGCCAAGAGATCAGAAAAAAAAATGGCTAATCAAATAAGTCCCTTGTATAAAAAGGAGATGAAGATTCTAATGTCAATAACTACATAGTTGATTCGAGGTGGCTCCATACACCAATGTGGCCAATGGAAAACTACAAGATAAAACGTTGAAGAAGTTAGACTATTAATATAATTCTCTAATTCACGATCAATAATGCTCCTTCTAGTGGTGCTCTTGCTAGTGGTTATGTTATGGGGACTTTGTTACAAGTCGATTCTAGTGTAAATGGTTCTCCTTGATGTGGTACACCAAGTAGGAAAACACTTAAGGTTGTTGGTGCAAGGTTTACATAGTACCCAACTTCTAGTGATCAAGCAAGCTAATTGCAATTAGGAGATTAATTTCAAGATGATTTTACAAAAATTATTTGCGGGTTGGATTTTCTATGTTTCCTTTTTTTCTACCTTCATGGTACCTTTGACTAAATGAAACTACTTATTTCTATGGAGATGTTATGGATTCAACATTACTTTATCTCATAGTTTAGTTATCATTGATATGCATTCTTCCCTGCATGAACATGGGAGTGCACACATAAATTGCATTGTGACTAAAGATGCTAATGCCACATAAGTTTTCATTGCTAAATAGCATATTTGTGTTTCATAATGTAGGAACAAAATAAATATGGAGCTTAATTTGATCTTGTTTTTGAGGTTGAAATAGGTACTAATTTAATCCATGCACAAGGTCCTATTGGAGTACAAGGCATACTGAGAGGGAATTGATGCAAGGGAGGATGGTCTTCAGCCTTTACAACACAATACAAAATCAATCAAACAATGATTAAATACAAAAACTCCTTCAATGCTCTTTTCTCTATATAACCCTATCCTTAGCTAGTAGATTAGTAGACCTATGTTTTGCTAATTTTCTCACAATCTACTCAAAATCTGTAGAATCTCATAATTGATATGAACACCCTTTTTGGCCATCTTAAACATACTCCAAAATCAACTAGGGCTCCTTTTGAACAAATCACTCAAAACCCAGCTACATCGCTGCCCTAAAAGACCAATTAGGTCTATTTTCAAAGCAACTACTCTTCAAACTCTTCACCAACCTATGAAAACTGCTCAAACCTTCTTGAAAACCAACAAATAGGCACTTTCAACAATTTTTAAACCTCCTAACCTTCTTTTACCTGCTACTCCAAGGAACCCTTGTTTTCACCATTTAATAGTAGAGTTTATTCAAGTCACCATTCCCAATCTCTTAAAAAATTTCCACCACCGTAAAAACCTCTAAAAATGTCTACCCTCACTCACAAAATCATCATCTAGCCTCCCCTCAACTCATTTCTTTCAACTCTCATTCAAAACCATGTTTTTTCACACTCTAATTCAACACTTTCATCAGGACAGTCAGGGTTTTGACCCCCAAAAACTCACCACTCAAAGAAAAACTAACCTCCAACCATCCTAAACTAACATAGCATGCCCATTCCATAGAGATACAGTGATGACAGTTTGTGGAATGGGCTTAAAACATTTTCAAGACTTCAAAACCCTTGATAGGGTATTCCCGACCTGCTACTAGGTTTTTGTCAATAAAACTCTACAAAGTTAATGAACCACCTCCTATATAGTTTCAAATTAAAACTAGAATATTGATACAATGGTGTTCTAGGTGAATTGAGCAAAATACAACTGTACGACCACGTACAAATGCCTGTAAGTTTAGTTTTTGATGTAAAAATACAGAATTACAAATGAAACAGGGGTATATTTTATTAGATCTCATTCTCAGATATTTCAACAACACTTTTCACCACTAGAGGAGTCTTATTTACACATTTACAACTCAACAATTCTTTCTAAACTAACTCATCAACTTACAAATCCTTCCTGACTATTGGTATCCCTGAATTTGCATTTTTTTTGAATTACAACTTGACAACTTTTCCAATTTCACCATTTTTGCACTTTTTGCATCATAAACCCCCAAAACATCTTAGAGACCTCTAAACTGACCCAAGACCATATAAAATGATCAAACTAGATCTTATTCCAAAACCCTTAGACTCCAACACTAAAACCCTTCATAAACCCATAATAAGCCTTATTTACATAGTTTGCTCTCTTGAGCATTATTTACATCATTTCAACATTGTTTTTCAAAAATGATCTCTAAATACATTCAAGTGGCCAATGTGGCCTTATTGACACACAAAATGACCTTAAACATCCTAGACAACCTATATCAAACCAAACTCAAGAAAATTCAAATGCCAATTGGTTGGTACTCCTGCACCAAGCATGGACACATTGTGAATTGTATATTAAATTTATCTTTAATAAGTTTTGGAATTTATTTATAGATCATACTCATATCAATAGGAAGAGTGGCAATGAGAGATGGTTCCCACTAGGAGTTTGAAGAATATTACAGGAAGGTCTAATTGAATAAATAACAAAAGCATTGGAAATCCCTTGCATAAGGCAATGTTAGAGTCAAACAATCTTATGCGATTGTGGATGTAAATTTTTGTTTGTAGCACAATATGTGTTCCATCTAAAAATTTTCATGTGATTAAATTTTATTGTAAAGCACAATCAATGTACATATGTTTTAGACAAATAATGTGTTGTACAATTGTACATGCAATCATGTATCAAATTGCATAGTGAAAAGTTAGCAATTGCATTTGGTTTTTTAAACATGGCCCCTGGTACAACTATTAGAGTTGTTAAGAACCCTCGAGTATGTTTTGATTTTGACACTGCATCTAAATTCATCTCCAAGATTGTTGCAAGAGAAATTGTTCTGAGAGATGTGAACCATTTCCATCATTTTAAATAGGGACAATGTTCTTGTGGAGAATATTGGTGATGCTAAATGAAAAAAATTGAAAAATAGGCCTACACTATAATAATGTGCACTACATCAGATATCCAATAATAACGAAGGGACATCCATCAAAGAATAACAACACAGATTTCTAGAATATTTCTTAGTTCTTCTGCCAACTAGATTCATCATGGACCATGATCTTCATGGTCATCATGTTGACCTCCATACGTGAAGAGTGAAAAGGGGGTTAGTGCAAATATTCTACAAGCTATTGCTAGATCTAGAGTCTTAGTTGGATATGATTAGTTGTAGTTAATTCCTTTAAGAAGATACTGCTAATAGTTAATTCCTTTCAAAAGATACTGCTAATAGTTAATTCCTTTCAAAAGATACTACTAATATTATATTCTATTTCCCACTCAAGCACCCAAATTTTCCTTCAAGGATTACATTAAGAAGCTTTTCAACTTCAAGGAAAAAATTATGAGAGGGTTGTTTTTAAAATGGAAGACTATCAAGCTTTTGATGGTCCTTTATGTGCTTATACATTATTACATACTTCTTAGCTAGGGAAAAGTTCTAGTGGATGATATGTATTGATGTAGATAAGTTTATATTCTCTCGTCCTTGGTTAAATAAGCTAGGTGTAACTAAGGAGGACATAGTCCTAAGCAAGTGGGGACAATGCTAAAGACTTTGCAGAAATATGAGCATAGATAAGAGCTAAAGAAACCTTGAATAGTGACAAAGAAATGTTTTTAGTAGGTCTGAGAAGGGATAAAATGTATTTGAGAGGCCTGAGAAACCTCATAATAGGCTGACAGAGTATAAGAGAAGAGTGAGTCTAGTGGTCTACTGCAGCAAAAGGGAAGTATGATGGTTAAATGGGATAACAGCTATGAAACAATCTCTTTTACATAAATCTAGGATAATTAAGTAAATGAAAACACTTGCAAGAAAAATTGTTTTAAGAGATGTGAACCATTTCCATCATTTTAAACAGGGTCAATGTTCTTGTGGAGAATATTGGTAGTGTTAAATGAAACAATCTAAAAAATAGGCTTGCACTATAATAATGTGCACTACATCAGATATCTAGTAATAATGAAGGGACATACATTAAAGCATAATAGAAGGGACTTTTTGGCATATGTTGTAGTTACAAGTGCCCTACTAGACATAGATGAAAATGTGGAGGCATAGACAAGGAAGTGAAATGTTTCCAAAAATGATGTTTGTGGTGAAGTCTATTCTTAAATACAACTTATTTTGATGAAACCTTTCAATGGAAGTTCGTCTTCAAAGTAGTGTTTGTGTGTTAATGAATGAGTAACTACCTGTGGACGCAATGGGCAGAGTGTAATGGGTAGTGTGTGGCTTAGGATCCTCTAGATCGTGGGCTTCTCCAATAGAAGACTCAACTTCAAGCACACCACCACTGGTGGCTTTTCTGCCTGTCAATCCCATGCAACCTATTATTGATCGATGTCATCATGGAGGGAAAAGGAAAACTCATGTAACCTACTATTGATCGATGCCATCATGGAGGGAAAAGGAAAACTCACACAACCTGCTATTGATCGATGCCATCATGGAGGGAAAAGGAAAACTCATGTTGAATGAGGAGGGAAAACGAATGGAGGGAAATTTTTGGTTTTCATATTTTCTTTTTAATAGTCTTCTTGTCTCTATTAAATGTTATCACTATGTTATATTTTTTTTCTTTGATTCTTTGATGTATTTTTGATAATACATTTTATTTTAGGCTTGTACATTTAATACAAGTTTATTATCAAATATATATAATATTTCATATGCATTTTTTGTGTGTATTTCTTTTTTTCTATTTTCTTATTTATTATTTTGAATTTTTTAGTTTCTCTTCATTAACCATTTAGGTTGTTTTTTGGATTAATAAAATTGATTTTTTTTCAATTTTTGGTTTTTTCTTATTTTCTTTTTAGTGGTCTTCTTGACTCTCTATTAAATGTTATTATTATGATATATTTTTTTTTCTTTGATTCTTTAATGTTTAATTTCTTTTATTTGACATTATTTGAGCAATCTTTTGTGCTTGCCCTCATTTTATTTCCTTCTTTTTCTTTTAAATTGATTGAATTTTATCAAGTTTATTGCTTGTTGTCTCTTGTGTGCTTTTTATGAATTTCTCTCTTGTCAAGTTATTGCCCTCTTGTGCCTTGTTTCATGCGCAACTCCTTCTCACTCCTCCCCCTCTCATACCTTTTTATGCTTGTCTTGGTATGCATCTTTGCATTCTATCCTTGTGCTCTAATTTTCATCCTGATGATGGATCACAGAGTGTGATCCAAAACGTTGATGCCAAAAATTAACACACAATCGAATCCAAAAATCTTTTACAATTATTAATAAAAAAATTATTTTAGAAAAAGTATTATTTTTATTGTCTTAATTTAAGACAATTAGAAAATTAATTTAAGACATTTGAATTTGTATTTTTAATTTTTAATATATATATATTATATATATAAGAAATAATAAACTATATACATATTTATATATTGTTTATTATTTCTTTTATATATATATAATGTTAATTATTTCTTTGATGTTTTAATTATTCTTTTGCTTTGGTTCTTTGATTACATTGTTCTCTTTTTGTTTTTCTTTATCTCCTCTCTTTAGTTTCCTGGTTCTTATTTTATTTTATTATCAAGGGGTAAGTTGCTTTAATTCATTTTATTATCTTTTTTCTTCATTTGTCAAATCTTAGCCTATTGTCTTCTAGCCCTCTCTTCTCACCTATTTATCCTTCCAAGTCTGCTATATCACTCCATTTTTCTTCTCTCTTATTGCATGCAAATCATCTTGATGATGGATCATGGAGTGTGATCCAAAACATTGATTTAAAACCTCACACAGTTTAAATCCAGAAACTTGAACACTTAATTATCATGGACTGTGGAAACTTGATGTTGTTAATTAAAAATATAATTTAAATATAAAATATATATTTAAGACAAAACTAATATTTTGTCTTTAATTAATGTCTTAAAACCTCCTTTTATGTAGTAGTGTCTCTTGGTTGCTATGCATCATGCCCTCATGACAG
>VDFB02324785.1:0-32024 GCA_007258455.2 Sequoia sempervirens
GCCAAGTAGGCTGGCAGACTTGTGGATCAGGCCAGCATTTGGTGGAAGAGGAAGAAAGATGACTGGAACTCTGGAGGCCTGCCATAATGGATTTCGGCATTCAACCATGAGAGCAGAAGAGAGAGCTGATATCATGTATCAAAACATTAAGCATACATTCTTCCTCTCAACAGAGAAGGAGTTGATTACTTCGCTTCATTTGTATTTCCATAACCATATCATGGTGGGAACCAAGAAGACCAAGGATGTCCAGTTTTATGTGGAGGTAATGGATGTGGTCAAAACTTTAGGAGGGGCAAGAAGGTCAATGTATGATCCTGATGAAATTGAGGAAGAACAACAAGAGAGGGACAGGAAAAATAAAATCAATGCAGAGTTTAAAGGATTTGTTAAGCGAGTAACAGAGCTATGGGAGCAGCCTCATCTAAAAGATTTTGAACTAGAGTTTGATATACCATTTAGAGAGCTTGGTTTTCATGGAGTTCCTTTCAAAGCCTCTGCTTTTATTGTTCCTACGGTAAACTATTTGGTAGAGTTGGTGGAATTACCTTTATTAGTAATCACTATTAGTGAGATTGAGATTGTTAACCTTGAGAGAGTAGGACTTGGGCAAAAGACATTTGATATGGCTATTGTTTTCAAAGACTTCAAGTGGGATGTACGTATATATGTATATATACATGTATATATATGCATGTATATATATATATATATATATATATATATACATGTATATGTATGTATATATGCATATATGTATGTATGTATGTATGTATACATATATGTATATGTACCGTATATATAATACTTCAATAAATTCAAATAAATTTTAACTCGAATTGATACTTTTATTTAAAAGGCTGCAAAAATCTTGTTTTGAGCTCAATAATCTAGTAGCTCTAAAACCCTGATATTTATATATATATATATATATATATATATATATATATATATACTCCAATAAATTCAAACAAATTTTAACTTGCAATTGAAAGTTTTGTTTGAAAGGCTGCAAAAATCTTGTCTTGAGCTCAAGAATCTAGTAGCTCTGAAACACTGATAGATATATATATATACCATATATATATACATATATATTTATATATACTCCAATAAATTCAAAATTTTAAACAAATTTTAACTCCCTAAAAGGCTGCAAAAATCTTTTCTTGAGCTCAAGAATCTAGTAGCTCTGAAACCTGATATTTTTAGATCTACTTTTCATTTACTGTGAATAGATTGAAGCAGCAGCTGTAGGAAGATTGGTTTTAGTTTGTCATTAAAAAAAAACTGCTTTGGTAGGGTTTCGTAATATTTTCCTGAGAACTCTGCCCATTTTATCTCATCAGGATCACTGATAGCATGACATAGTTTGTGCAGAATCTTGAGGTAAGTTACCTGCCATGGTTTCAGTGAGTTTTTTCTGGGAATCTGTAAACAGCCAGATCATTTTTTGTTGTGTTTTATTTCATTCTAAAACAATTCTGTTGTTATCTGTTAAATGAAGGTATTGGTTCTGTGGTATAATCTATGGCTGTTTTCATATATGATATTATTGTAATACCTAGTGTTAGATCTCTATTTGCTTCTTCACATACAGATATTCTGAACTGTGAAATAAATTTTATGTTTATTTGGTGGTTTAAATTTTTTGTATATTTTCGTTTCTTTGTCCTTGAGGTTATTTTGCGACAATTTTCCTTACAGAACTGAGTTAGTATTGAATGGATACCAGCTACTGCTGATGCTGTAAATGCAATGGTTGCCAGAGCTATTTTCACATAGAGTGAATCGTTGAGATGGGACCGTCTTCATATGTTAAACTTATTACAGTCTTTTTCACAAACCTTATACATTACAGCACATTTCTTCAAAGTTTTGTGCGACACATTACTGGCTTTTGTGCTTTACAGACCAAATGTCACAAGGCAATGGATTGGCATGACATAAAATGACACAATTTTTTTAAAGATTATGTTGAATAAGTGACAAATAGCTTAGTTTTCCAGATGGGTACATCCTCTCACATGGTTGGTTTCTTCATTATGCTGTCTGTACTTTACTAGTTGTGGTCGAAGCAGTAAAAGTGTGAATGCATTGGTCTGTACTGATTGATGCACTTTTAAAGTGTGTTCCAAGCTTCATGTGAAATAACTGTAAATAGCCCTATGTATACATTAAATGCATTCCGCTGGCTTAAGAATTTTCTTGTTAATATAAAAAGTGAATGCTTTGTTGTCAGTAGGATGCTTTTGTTTGGACACTTTGAAGTTGAGCCTAATACCTTCGCCATACTTTTTCAGGTACCCTTACAAAGTAGGTCGATCCTACTGTTATACTGGATTGCTAACATCTTGGTTTGCTATAGAAGATTTTTTGCAATGGTAAAGAAAAATGGAGCTCTGGGCCAGTTGTATCAATTTGTGTTTGTGTATATATTCTGTATATCTCAGGATGGATGGTGGCAGCAACACGTTTTGTATGTTTTGTCATTTGTGTACGCTTGGTTATGAATGCTCTTAATATTCAATACTAAGTTACTTGAGTAGTAAAAGTAAGCTATTCGTTGCAGATTTCTATTTGCTATGGTGAAGAAAAATGGAGATCTGTACCATTTGTATCAATTTGTTTTTGTGTGTATATTTTGTGTATCTAAGGATGGATGGTTGTATTAGCATATTTTGTATACGTGACTGGTTATGTGTTAAATAATTGAGCAATTTAAAATGAATTGAACATCACAAACAGCAGATAAAAACAGAGCACAATACAATAAATGACACAGATTACGTGGTTGGCTACATCCATGGGGAAGGGGGGCACAATATCTTTGTTGTAGAACAGCAGCAAATACAAGTTCTTCATCTGATGATTATTACAATTAACAATCCCCAATATATAGAAGTGATTTGGGGAATGGAGAAATTGAAAAGGCATGGAATGTGAAGGGGCGGAGTCTGTTTGGACTTCACATACACAACATTATGAACTATCTTAATATTCAACACCATAGTATTGGAGTAGTAATAGCAACCTATTCGTTGCAGATTTCTATATGAATCTTGGTAGATTGCACCTGCTTACGAAGTGGAGCAGAATTCTATATACTCAAATATTTCCTAAAACATACTAATATTTAAGGGGTATTTTCAAACAGGGCTTAAATAGCATGCTTCCTTGGAAAGCCCTAAAGGCTAGGACCAATGCAAAGGGGCAAATACTGTGTGAAATTTGGATATAATATAGTAGATATTGAAGGCCATTGCAATTTACAATAATCTTGCTTGACACATGTTTTTAAGCTAGTGATCTTGCAGAGATCTGCAGATAATGATCTCTCATCATTGTAAATCCTGTACTCACATATGCCGATATTATTAAACAACTGTCATTAATCCCAATAAGCTTCAAATCCCAACCAAAAACTTTGAGCGTGTGTTAAATATTTCTAGGAAAGCAATCAATCAAAAGAAATTTTTGCCATCCATTTCAATTGACAGCACTTGATGTCTTATTTGCTACGCACTTCTTAACTTCGTTGGCTTCCATGCCAACGAACTGAACCCTAGAATATTGTGCCCGATTTGGTGAAAGGTATTAACTGCCTTTTTGTTTTGTATTAGTTCATGGAATGCAGTCAAAAGCAATGATTAGCCTAGTTCATTTCAATATGGCTGTGTTTTCTCTGAATGGAAATAAGAATGTCTGTCCTGCCTATACAGAATTGTTGTGTAATAAAATTGTTAGTTATATACTTGTGGTTTTATAGAAAGTTGTTATATTAGAAATTGTTAATTACATACTTGTGGTTTTAGCATAAACAGAAATATGTTAATAGAGAGCAATTTTGATTGCAGACTATTAGCCACAACCATAGATATTTGCAATTACAATCTAATATTTAGAAATACTTATGGTAACATATGCACAAAAAACATTAAACTATAAATAGAGAGTAATCTCAGTGGCCAACTATTAGCTACAACATAGGTATTTGCAATTACAAAGAATCTTAAATCTAGAAAAGAATAAAAGTTTGTTCTCTAGTTTTCTATATGATATACGTCAAATGATGCAAGATCATCCGGGCTTATAGACAATCCCATGTCATGAAATATATTTAGTTTCTATTTTCTGTTTTGTTTCCAGTTTTAGTACTTTTAGTTGTTTTGTAGCTTTGTTGGCAATGTTGCATATGGAAATTAGATTTGTTGTGCTGTAGAATGTCTATGGATGGTTTCAAGATTATTTTCATGATGTTACAGGATTTGTTTTCCATGAGTTTATAAGTGGTTTTCAAAGGGTTTAATTCAAAATGCTTCAAAAAATTTAGGGGGTACTTTGTGTTGTTCTACTACAAGATTGTATGTTATTCTGCTATTGGATAATGTTTTATTTAGTTACAGGAAGATTTTGGAATTCCAGCTTTATGAGTGCTATATTTAAGTATTTGTTCCTTGGTATTAAGTGGTGATAGGGATCGACCAAAAATGTCACACAATCAAAATCCAAAAACAGCAACAATATTGACTAAAAAGTTATTTCTACTATTCAGGTTTAGTCACATATGGTTTCAATCAAATTTGACAATTATTGTTGCTTGTGCAAATATAATTGAATAAAGGTTATTTTTAAATCCTTAATGTAAACACCTAGCGTCATGCCCTCTCTACATTTAGAGGAAATGAGTTTGGCTTACTCCTATCAATCTTCTTGTTTCAGAAATCCATTCAATTTGAAGAACTTTAATCATTCATGACACATGGCTGGTAGCTTGCAAGCCCAATTTATCTATGCAACTATTATTACTAAAAGCAACAGTCTTCAAGCTATGGAACCTTTTATTTTCTTGTGGTTGATTTATCTCACGTGGAAGCTAATTTGTTTTATCTCATGTGGCAGCTAGTTTTTTGGAGCTCGAGCCTTATTAGATCTTCCTATTTTGTTGAGCAAATATGCCTCCACGGTTATATGGTTGTTATTGTTCAAGGTTTTGGACAGCGATCATATTTCTCCCATCTTTTCCATGATCGACTCTTCCATTCCTTTATCATGGCATTTGATCATGTGAGGTATTTTCTAGTTTATTGTGGCCATTTTATTGGCCACTAATTATTTCTTATTATTGTATTTTTTATCTATTCTTGACATAATGACTTAGTATTTTTAGGTTCTTATTTCTTCTAAGGGTGGGTACATCCCTATGGTTGCATGCAATATGATTGAGAGCTGCATCAACTTGTCGGTTGCATGATTCAACGTCTCCATGGGTTGATCTTTACTTTCTTATGTGGATTTATTATTTTTCTACTCACTATCTTCTTCCAAGAGGATTTCCTTCTCTCTAAACTCTTTTATCTCATGATGATCATTCAAATCTTCTCCTTCTAGGTATAGCAATATCCTACCTCTACTTCATCCCACTCATAATCTTCATGAGTTGAATCATTACCTTCTTATATTTAGTTGAATCATTTATATATTTAGTTGGTTGCATGATTCAACGTCTCCATGGGTTGATCTTTACTTTCTTACGTGGATTTATTATTATTCCTTACCATTACCTTCTTATAGTGAGTAGAAGGGAAGAGAGAGTGGTCATTGTAGACCAATGATATGATGAAAATATTTTTGAGAACTTGAGATAGTGGTGTTTGGTTGGGAAAAGGGATCACCACTCTTCCCAAATTTTGGAATGCTAAGGGATTAAAAATGATCTCAACACCCACTTGGTTGCAAACCTTGTAAGGAGAGCCATAATTGTGGATTGGGTTTCTAATCCCTTTTTTGGCAGTGGTGGGAATGCTTGGATAGTTTAATTTGATATTATGCAATAGTGTTCCTGGGTCTATTATGAAAATGCAACAAACTAAGATGAATTCTAATGCAAAAAGACAAAAACAAAATCCAAAAACACATAGAGAAGACACAGAGGAACCTGATATTCAAATTTGGTGCTGATTCAGTTGGTTTAGGGTGTGGGGTGCCCTAGATTGGACTCCTACTTTTTGAGATCTGATGTCATAGGCTTGAGGCCCCAGGTTTGTATTTCCTATTCTTTCGGTGTCATCGTCGACACTTCATTTGTTGGTGAGAAAATACAGTTTCCTTGACAACTTGTAGGGTTTAAGTGCATGAATGAACAAATAGCTTTCAATCTCCCTCCAATTTTCTTTAGATTTGTAACTTGCACACATAAAAAGAGGGGAAGGGTTGGGCCATATAGCGTCTTGTCTAGAAGTCAAACCTCATGTTGGTATTTCTACCTCCACAATGACAAATTATGATATAAAAAAGAGCTTATCCTTGGATGGATTGAGGCTAATTTGATAAACAAGTAATGAATTGATAACTTGTTGCAACTCACCACGTAGAACTGATCTCCTTGATGGACTAAAGTCATGCTCATCATCTTCAAGGATAGATTGTGGCTTGTCTTGAATTGATTTTGATGCCTACAAGTGTTAGTGCTCATATACAAATGTCATGTAAAACATGAACAAACTTACATATGACACGATGCTTGATGAATGAAATTGTTGAAATAATACTGACAATTTTGCTCTTGACTGATTTTTAAAATATAATTTTTCTCTATAAAATTTTATAGGATTTCAAATGATGAAAATATTATGTATTTATATGCAATTGATCTAATTTCTCAAAAATCAAATACCGATATTCAACAAATAAAATTGGAAACTTAATAATAAATTATCGACATCGACATTAAAATTGGAGCCAAAATTAGTTTGTCTAAGGCTTGGGGCACCATAGACTAGAACCATCCTTTTCAGGGTCAAAGTGGTGGGGAAAAAATATTAAATGCATACTTTTGTTCCCTTATTTGATTTTATGAAGATATTTATAAAATGGGCAATTTAATGCATAAATAGGTTCAAACACATAGAGGAGAGCAAAATGCAGTGTGAAATTGTCAAGGGTGACAATTTTCAATGCTACATTTATCCCCCACTTTAGTGAGTGTATGAACTTACACTCAGACTCACATTGAAGTAAGAATATGTCAAGAGGGGTTCAGTTATCCAAATATTGAAGAGATAGGATGGCATTGAATCTAAGGGATGTGTTAGCCCCCAGGATTCAAGATCCTATGGCAAGACAATACAAGGACAAAGGAACACACATGTATGAGATGCAATTGTTGCATAATAGACATGAAAAATACACAATGAAGACATATAACATAATGTAAACGTAAAAATGAAATGAGAACACAACACGATGAAAACAAGAAGACATATAAAATTCATAAATAACAAAATGCAAATGAAAAGGTTAGCACTAAAAGGATTTGAGTCAGTAAGGAAAAGAGACCTCGGTCTTAAGTTTGTCTCAAACACCAAATGTCATTTCTCGAATATGATGTTAGTCAAGATAGTACTCTCATAAAGACTAGCAAGTTACATTATGCCAAGTCACTCATGAGCTACAAAGATCCATTGGATAACAAACTGTGTTATGCTAGTTGTCCATGCAATATAATGGGTTCCACAAGGCTAGCAAGCTGTGTTATGCTAGGTGACTCATGAAACACATGACTTCATTGACAAGCAAGTTGTGTTATGCTTGGTGGCCATGTTAAAGGGGTCCTTAAGAAAATGAACCAACAAATTGTGTTATACCAAATCCACGTACTATATTTCCAAATCACGCCTCAGGGAGTGTACAAAGTTTAACATCATAGGAGACTATTTAACGACACAGGGGACATAAATCACTTCAGGGGGTGTACAAAGTTTAACATCATGAGGGACGAACATGACTTTAGGGGGTGCACAAAGTTTAACATCGAGGGGGATGAATAAAATAAAAAAGCCATGCCTCAAGGGGCGTTATAAATAACAACACCACAAAAGGGGTAAGCCAACAAATGGAACATTATATTTCAATAAATGCCACTCAATAAATGGTAGGTCACACCCTAGGGAATATCATACACGATAGCACCACTAAGAGAGGAAAAAATCATAGAATGCTAAGTCACACCTTAAGGGGTATTGAACACAATATCATCACTAAGGGACATAACATGGCATGAAAAAGTTGCATTTAAGTAGGCTATCAAGTTCAATACCACTATAAAGGGGACACTAGCATATATTGAGGAGTTCACACTCTTAGAGAACATCTTATTTGATATTACTACTAAAGGGACATTATGCAAAGAACAAGGCCACATTTTGAAGGACATTATATGTGATATCACCACTAAAGAAGGGCCACATAATTATAAAATTTATCTAATTATCTAATATGCGGGTGTAATATGCCAACCCCCCTCTCTCTCCCCCCTTCCTGTTAAAATGTTAGTGTACTTTCTACACTAATATTTTAAGGAGATAATGAAATAAATAAAGGGATCCCTCATACCAAGGAATACACCTAACACAAGGCTAAATTTCCTTGCCCCTAAGTGTAAGGGAAAAGGTGAGCCTAAATGGATGATATAGCATTTGCTCCTTGTTTGATGACATATGATTGCACAACATTATTTTGTGCCCTCATGCATGGTAATGAATATAATGTGATACTAAAATTACCACATAGCAAGGGGCAAAAAGCCATAGTTATTTAGTCTATTATCTTATCATATTTATCTTTGCAAGGATCCAGGCCTTCTAATTTCTTCTTTAAAGTAAAACATTTATCATAGGTATGACCAAATAATCTATGATATGCACAAAAGTACGAGTTTTTATTCTTGCATTTAATGTCTCTTCCTTATTGCATAAGAGGTAACATAATGAATCCCAAATGTTAGAGTGTGCATAAGGTACGCTTTAGTCTTAGACAAGGGATGTGGAGTAGGTAATAGGTCCTTCTTAATAGGACCATAACGTTTTCTTGGTTTGGAAGATGGAGTAAATATTGTATGTAAAGGTGGAGGACCTTGGTAGGGTCTGTGCAGGATCATAGGGGTCAAAAAAGTGGCGATGTGAAAAAAAGACATTTTTACTTGCCCAAAAACACAAAATTCCACTTTAACTTTTTCTATACTCGGGTGGAAAGTACATGTTGCCATAGCAAGCACCAAAGCGGAACAAATATCCGTTCCTTGTGTATTAAATAAATAAAAAAGAAAAGGCCGAGAGTCATTTTCACTTGCCTTATTCTTTGTTGTGTGCTTTGGAGAGTCATTTATATATTATATTATATAATTTTATAATATTATTATATTATATATTAAATATTAATATATTAATATTATATTATACCATTATAAATATTATAATATTATATTATATTATTATCTAATATTATATTATATATTGTATTACAATATATTATATCGTATTATAATACAATATTATATTATATTATATTATAATACTATATATATATATATATACACACGAAGGGACGGGGCAAGCCTTGACCAAATTAGAAAAACAACTTAAAACTAAACAGATATCCATTTTAAAATGGATATCCATTTGATATGGATATTTGTTTCCTGTGTATTAAATCAAAAATAGAAAAGACCGAGAGTCATTTTCACTTGCCTTATTTTATATATTACATTATATCATATATATATATTTATAATATTATAATATAATATTATATAATATAATATAATAATATAATATTATATGATATAATATAATATATTATAATATCATATTATATTATAATATATTATTATTCATATTATAATACAATATACTATATTATATTATAATACAATATCTTATATTATATTATAATACAATATCTTATATTATATTGTAATATAATATATAATAATATATATCATTTTATAATATAAAAACCCTCTATTTAGTTGGTTTGCGCCATCCCTTATACTAAGGGACGAGGCAAACCTAATTTAATTAAAAAAAAACTTAAACTAAATGGATATCTTTTTTGAAATGGATATCTGTTTCTTGTGTTTTAAATCAAAAAAGAAAAGGTCAAGCATCATTTTCACTTGTCTTATTCTCTACCACACACTTTGGAGCAACCAAAGAACTTGGATATCTATTTGCTAGTGATATGTTTTGCAAAAATCACCCACTAATTAGAGGTATGTATGATTTTTATTTTACTTTTTCATTTTTTTTTTTAGTTTTGCATTATTTTTTATGAATTTTAGTCAAAAATAGGTTTTTGAATATGCATAATAGTTTTCACAAAAATAATTGTTAATTTTTAAAATTTTCAACATCAAACATGTTTAACAATGGCTGAGAATCCCAAACTTGATCCAGATGAAAACCCTGCCCAACCAAATCCTCCTCCACCACCAATTTCTCCATTACAAAATGTACTCACTATCCACTATCCATGAATCCATAGGAATTTAAATCAATTGAGAAACATATGTCGGATGTACGAGACACTCCCTTAGCTCTCTGATATGGAAATCACAATAGAAATAATAATTTCCAATGTTGAAACTCTCACAAACCAACATATTAGATTTGTAGAGTGGCGAGAGTCCCAAAGGCAACATTATGCCATTGATTTATCATATGATGAAGTTAGAGAACTTGACATTATGAAAGCCTGATTAGCACAACTATTTATCAATCCCAAAATTGGACAACCTGTAGATGTGTGTAAGCCTAAATTTTTGATTAAATGGTGCACATATCAAGGTATCCTAGACAATTTCTAAAAAAATTGGTGGATGGTTTTTGATAAACCACTCAACAACAATCTTGATGTCCCACAATATCTTCTACGAAAACTATATACTAAGTTTATCCTAGGTGAGCATGTCGACTACTTCAAGATATGCAAGATTGCTAAGGTGTGGGTGGAGGAATGCCTTAGGATAGACCCAGGGCACATCGAGTAACCCCACTTCTTCCTTTTTCCCTTATTGTGTCCCCAACTCCAATACCTTACCCAAAGATTGTTGTAGATGCAGGAAATCACATTTACAACAATCTTTGGGTAAGGTATTGGAGTTGGGGACACATGTATTGAGTGACCATTTGATAACATAGAGCTCACATGTTGTGCAGTTGCATGGTAGTGCATCCCATCATGATGGTGATGCACCTATTGTATTAGTTGCTACTGGTACAACCTCCTTTTTGACACATATTTGTGTGCCCCATTACTACATTATGTGCCACAATATATGTTTTGGTCCTCTTCAATATTCCATTGAGGCCACAATGGACACATCCGACTATGAGATCCATGATATTTCAGATGTAGGAGATGTGAGAGCATGAAGTGGAGCATTTCCAAGAGAGACAATGGGTGGAAGAGATGATATGGAGGCACTAGTAAGACTTAAAATAATTTTATAGTGCATTTTATCTTTTCTCATATTTTATAAGAGATATTAGTTCTAATATATTTTTATGTGTTGGAATCTTTAATAGTTGCTGACAAAGGATCAAATTTCACAAGTCCAGGAGGCTACTCAATCGACCATTTCATTTGGACTAGAGACTTAGTATATGGTATCATTTAAATTGTTATTTAGATGTTAATTTTTGAAATCTATTATGTTTAAATACATGTACATAGATTGATAGTCTAATGTATTCTTGTCTTTCTATGTAGCAACCTGGTACTTTACAACCATGATGACTACTATTGACACATTGGAAGAAGCATCACAATAAGTATATGTTTTTTTATATTCTTGACATTATGATTATATGTACATTTGCATTTAAATTGTGTTAAATTCTTGTCATTTTTTATATAGGAAACTATCTTAGTTGGTTCATCGATCATGAGCCTATTTACAACAAGTGTATAAGCATCACGATATGTATGTATTTATTTTATATTGTAGATATATACATTTAGATAGGAGTAAATATATGTTTAGTAAATATGGTTATTTCTCAACAATTATATATTAGTTTGTATCAATTTTATTTCACCTGCTATAGTCCTCTACCCGATTCAACAATGTGACAAATCTGGGACCATTTCAATATACAAGGACTCTTGATTGTCCTACAAGTCAATCATATGCAAAACATCTTGTAGAAAAAAGAGCAAGACTTGAAGTAAACAATAATTGCATTTTTGATATATTATAGTTCAATATAGTGATTTTTGATGTTAAATTGCTAATTTCTAAATTATAGTATATAAGTTTCTATTTAGTAGTCTATATTGTCAACCATTCACATAATTAATCTAATTTGTGGTTTGAAAATATTGTGCAGGAAAATTCAAAGCCACCAAGTTATTTAAGGAGGCTCAATTTTGATGATCCAACACAAGATTAGGATTTTCTAGAGAATGATACATTTAGGGATTGATAGATCTTCAAATGACATATATGACACATTTTGTAAAACTATTTTTGAGTAGGCATATATGCCAAATTTGTATATGCACAAACACAATTATTTTACATTTTGAAATATAAGAATTGATATTCTACTTTGAAACTTAAAATTGAAATTTATAAAATGGTTTCAATTTGTTTTTTTGGCCGATTGGTCCGTACATGCATTTAATGGGTTCACTCGAACCCTCTTTTGGTTCGTTCGAACCAGCTAGTTCGTTCAAACCCCCAAAATGAAATTTTTTGGCATGGGGTCATTTTTTACAATTTTTCCTTCCTCATTCGAATTGTAAAACACTTTTGTGGGTTTACCCTACATTCTTAGGTCATTGATTATATTACTAGCCTTGAGTGCCTCACCACATTAGCCCTGAGACATTCATTGTTGCACATAAGACTTTTGACTTGATCTACCAGTGAATCCCTTTCTATATCTATGAGGCCCACCTGCAACAAAGGCTCATAAGGAATTCAATCTAGGACAAGGTTGGATCAAATAAACTCAATATCTATCCATAACTGGTTATGGGTCTACTGCCTTAGCCATCAATGCCTCTGATGATGTTGTCTCTGTGGCCTTTTACACCAGATAAATTGTAGTCTCTTAAGAGCCTTAAGAGCAAAAAATACAAAATCTATAATAATTTTGATGAATGGGAAGCGTGGACACATTGAGTTAGGCATGTAAATACTAGGGAAGGCCTAATTTGGTTTCCCAAGTCACTTGATCGTTTTGGGGTGCTCTTTTTGGGGTAGTCTCTTAAAAGCCCTAAAAACCAAAAAACTGTCAAACTTTGACAAAGTCATTCTGAGAGCTTGTGGCATGTAGGAATGATTTTTCTTTACCTACAGGTGGATATTGAGTCCCTTTAAACCAACCTCTCTCAATTTGGGTCAACTCAATACCATTTGTTTGTTCCAGTGTGAAATGCATTTTTGCAAAAGTTGTCAATGGAAAGCAATGCAAAAATGGAAAGAAGCTTTTTTTTTGGTTTTGTGCATAATAGAGAAAAACCAACTATACTAACACATCAAGGTGGGAAGTCCAACACTATGAAGTGCCTACTTTTTTCACCCAAGTCCCCCTGTGATTTTGGAGTGCACTAATCTGAGGTAGTCTTGAAAGTGTAGTAAGAGCAAATAATGGAAAATTGTCAAGTTTTGGGTTATTTTGACAAATGGACAACATAGACATGTTGAGGTAGGTAGGTAAATACTATGATAGGTTTGACCTCATTGCCCAAGTCACCCAATCATTCTGTGGTGCTCTTTTCAAGGTAGTCTCTTAAGAGCCTTAAGAGCAAAAAAATGCAAAATTTGTAAAATTTATAGTAGTTTTAACAAATGGGAAATGTGGACACGTTGAGGTAGGTAGGTAAATACTAGGGAAGGTCTGACTTCATTGCCCAAGTCACTCAATCATTCTGCACTGCTCTTTTTGGGGAAATCTCTTAAGAGCCTTACAAGCAAAAAATGCAAAATTTGTAAAATTTATAGTAATTTTGATGAATGGGAAACATGAAAACATTGAGGTAGGAAAGTAAACACTAGGGAAGGTATGAATTCATTTCCCAAGTCACTTGATCATTTTTTGGTGCTATTTTCGAGGTAGTCTCTTAAGAGCCTTAAGAGCAAAAAATACAAAATTTGTAAAATTTATAGTAATTTTGATGAATGGGTAGCATGGAAACATTGAGGTAGGAAGAAAAATACTAGGGAAGGTCTAACTTTGTTTCCCAAGTCTTCAAATCGTTCTGGGGTGTTTTTTTTGAGGTAGTCTCTTATGAGCCATAAGAGAAAAAAATGCAAAATTTGTAAAATTTATATTAATTTTGACGAATGGGCAGTGTGGATACATTGAGGTAGGCAAGTAAATACTAGGGAAGTTCTGACTTTTTTTTCCAAGTCGCCAAATCGTTTTGGGGTGCTCTTTCCGAGGTAGTCTCTTAAGAGCCCTAAAAGCCAAAACTATAGTCAGACTTTGACAAAGTTGTTCTGGGAGCTCGTGGCACATAGGGATAATTTTTATGCACCTATAGGTGGATATTGAGTCCCTTCAAACCAACCTCTATCAGTTTGGGTCAACTCAACATCGTTTGTGTGTTCTACTATCAAATGCATCAAAAATTGTCAATGGAAAATAGTGCAACAATGGAAAGAAGTATTTTTTTTGTTTTGTGCATAATTGAGCGAAACCAACTATACCAACACATCAAGGTGGGAAGTAAAAAGCTACAAAAGGACTCCTTTTGTCACCAAAGCCCCCCATGATTTCATAATGCACTATTCTGGGGTAGTTTTGAAAGTGTCATAAGAGCAAATAATGGAAAATTGTCAAGTTTTGGGTTATTTTGATGAATGGGTAGCATGGACACGTTGAGGTAGGAAGATAAATAATTTGGTAGGTTTCACTTCCTTTCCAAGTCACCCGATCATTTTGGGGTGCTTTTTCTGTGGTAGTCAATTATGGTGTGTGAGTAGTTGTCAATTGTCAATGATTATCATGTTCCTTCAAGAAAGATCAAAATGCATTATTTTCTACTTAAGAGTTATATTTATTGAAGTTATGAGAGGATTCATAATTTTTGAAGCAGTCAACTACAAATTAAACAATAATACCTTAAAAAATTGAGCAATTGAGAGAATGTGAGAATACTCATTAGAAATAGGATCAAAGAAGAACCTGCATATAAATAGAGACAAATTGTTGAGCATAAGCAACATGAACTAAAAAGTATGAACTGGACATTCTCTTAAATCAAATATGTACCTCCAAAATATATTGATCTACATGATCTACCATTGATTTTTTGATCTAAATTGCTTGAAAATATACGTTTGTTCTCCAAGAAACCTGCATTATTACATATTAGTTAATTTTTGATATATGATATTATATATGATATATGGGAGGTGATTACTGAGGATTATGTATATTTATGATATATGTTTATGTTTTTGATTGCTATATTTGACATGTTATATAAAAATAGATGTATGTAATGAAATGAAATGAACCTAATACAAACTAATGCAACTTAAAGGAACATGAACTAAATATACTTAGAATAACAAATCTATATTATTCTAAACAACCTAATTGATAATGAAATGGTAATGCAAACTAGAAAATATGCTTAGAATACAAAATCTATATTATTGTAAACCTAAATGGTAATGCAAACTAGAAAAAAATGCTTTGAATAACAAATCTATATTATTCTAAACAACTTAAATGATAATGCAAAATGGATAATATGCTTAATATCAAAGGGAAATGACCAAATCAAATAATTTAATTATTATGAACATTAATCAAAATAAGATGAACAATATCATACATGTCCCATACAACAAATGTTACGCTACTCAAGTGTGCCTAAAGGGTCATCTCTTACCTTTAGAGTATCAAGTAATGCTTCATGATCAACACTACTAATTGTCCATAGTTCCTTTATTCTTGGTTTAGCATGATGTCTCAATAACTTAACATTTGTTGCTATAATAGGGTGTGAATACATGAGAATAGTTTTGTGTAACTTCTCATAGTCTTCAAATGCAAGTATACCATTCTTTCTAATCATATACGTTCACAACCAAGTTCCAAAAACAACAACTGAACCTATATGATGCATGAGCCCATCATCATTTGTCATAAGTTGTGTTAGCTTCTTCTATCCCTATACACATTGCACCAACCAATAGTTTGATCCCTCTTCATTCCACTGTGGTGCTACAATTGTATAGAAATGTCCCAACTGTGTAAGATCTGAAAGATGGTCATAGTTATGTGAACTCTCCATCTCCCTCTCAGGTCTGTGTCTCTCTGTCTCTCCCCCTCTCTCTTAGGTCCCTCCCACTCCCTCTTTCTCTCTCTTAGGTCTCTCCCAGTCCCTCTCTCTCAAGTCTCTCCCACTCTCTCTCACTCTACATCTCCCTCTCAGATCTCTCTCTCTCTCTCTCTCTCTCTCTCTCTCTCCCTCCCTCCCTCTCAGTCCTCTCTCTCTCTCAAACACACACACACACGGGTCTCTCCCTCCCTCTATCTTTGTCCCCCTCTCTCCCTCCCTCTATATGTATATCTCTTTCTCCCTCTCTCCTCAAATATATATCTCTCTCTCTCTCTCAGGTCTCTCCCACTCCCTCTCTCCCTTTCTCTCTCTTAGGCATCTCCCTCCCACCCTAACTAGATAACTCTCTCTCTCTCTCTCTCTCTCTCTCTCTCTCTCTCTCTCTCTCTCTCTCCTAGGTCTCTCCCTCCCACCCTAACTAGATAAATCTCTATCTCTCTCTCTCACTCAAGTCTCTCTCTCCCTCTATCCTTCCAAAACCCCTTTCTCTCAGGTATCTCCCTCCCTCTATCTCTCACTCCCCCTCTCTCTATCTCACTATACACATATTATAATGTAGCATATAATATATACTATGTATTAAATATATTATATAATATATATTACATATTATTAATATAATATAAAATATTTAATATATATGATATAAAATATCTGTAGAATATAGTATATAGTATATAATATAATATAATAATATAATGTATTATATATTATATTATACAATACATAATATATAATACATAATATATAATATATAATATATAATATATAATATATAACATATTGGTTATTAATAATATTAATATAATATATATTTAATGTATTAGAAATAATCAAGGATATCCATTACAAATGGATATCCATTTTTTCTAACAAAATCAGTAGGCTCAGGATTTCACTTGGGATTTGGTTCGGGATGGCCATACCTAGAAAGCCAACTGAAAAAACATGTTTAAAAAATTCCCTTAGTTTTCCAAAGTTTTCCCTTGTGGCTGACGACTTTTTTTAATCCAAATTTGATGAAACAAAAAGGGTTTATTGAAAAAATTGCCAATTTTCCACCAATATAAGATATGTGTTATTTTGAATTTAATAGATAATTATTATTGATTTTCTACATAAATTATGACTAAAGTCCTTATTGATAGGCTTATTGAAAAACTTCTATAATTTTCAAACTATTTCACATTTTTCGAATCTAAAAGATGCGTACATTCTATGCTTCACATACTATAGGATAAAATATAAATAGAATTTCATAAATTTTTGACCAAGTTATGGTGGTCAAACAAACACGTTTTAATAATTTTGAAATGTTCTAATATAAAATTCATAACTAATTATTTACTTACAAAAAAATTACAAAAAAAATGCGGCACATTCGAGCACGTGTCCTCTACTTATATTAAAAGTTTTAGAATTTATTTTTTCTTGTACATAGGTTGGTCAAACATACACCTACGTTTTATCTTTTTCCTGAAAATTTAGTACTATTGCATTGAAATTTCAAAATTTCACAAAATAGATTTACTTTTTGCCAAAAAAGGACCAGTAGCCTAGAAACTATATTCAATTTGCTATAAATTCTGTTCTTACATATTTTTCAAATTATGTTAATAACCTATTATGTCAAGTTGTCCAACTCTATTTTTTTGAATTTTCATTGCCACTTAGGGGCCTAGTTTGGACCCCCATGATCCTGCACTGATTCGGTAACTAATTCCTTTTGTATCTTCTGAGGATGTTTGTTCCAAAAGGGTGTGGATTTCATGTTCATTCTTTATATTTCAATCTTGTTTAGTAAGAATCTTAAAGCATTGACCATAACATTATTCCAAGCTAATGGGTGTATCAATTACCTTGTTTTCATAAGATTGAGGATCGTTTATAGACTCATCTTGGTTGACATTATCGTGGTCTCTAATGCTTAATGGGAAAGGTAAAAAATGTAAACTACTCTCTCTATGGGAGGAGGAAAACATCTCCACTAGAGGTATTATAGGTCTTGTTGATTGTTGAGGATTGTGAGTAGGCAATACCAGATAAAGGACAATATCACTTCTAAGGTAGGTAATGCATTATGTGTGGGGTTTTCATGGATTTATTTTATCTTGCACCAAGATAGCTTCACTTGAAAGACATGCATTGGGAGATAAGGAAATATGTGCTTCATTAGTTATAGGAGAAGCATTACCAAAGATAGAGCCTGATACATCAATCAAAGATCTCGAAGAGGACATCATTTTCCCAAAGCACTTAGCCATTATGGTAGTGGATTACTCACAATTATACACACTAAAATATTGATTTTTAAACACAGTAAGCACAAAAATTAAAAAAATAGATCTAGATATAAGACCCTGATAGACTACTATCACATAAATATGAGCAAGAGTACATTAGTAAGGAATGCGGTATGCCCTAGACTAGAGACTTGCTTTTTGAAAATTCAAAAAATGGAACTATAGTGTGATATCTAGGTAATTTGTTTTGTGATTGTGCAAGTGTGACAGTGAATACATTTCCAGAAATTGATAGAATTATAATTTTACAATGTGAAATTAAAATATGCAAGCAACTTCTAAAATTCTCAACCAATAAATGTAATTCAAAATTATGTAACTTTCAAATTGTAAAGTACAAAAATTTAATGGTCCTAACTTGACAAATCTGATAAAAATTGAAATCTTTTTCTTCTTAAAATGCAACTTTTTCCACCTTTTTTTACTATATGTAAATGGTAGAATGGACACTTTTAAATTCTTTAAAATTTTGATTTTCAAATTAGAATATGACATAATGTAGATTTATGAATGCAATTATAAAGTAGATCTAGCTTATAATGATTGAAATCAACCCTATTTAAACTTTTTAAATACAAAATGTTGGGTAATTTTTTTAATGCTTTTATGAAAATGATGAATGCCTAAATGATGAATGAAAAATAACCTAAGATTAAACTTAGATCTAAAATGATACTTCGAATTTCAAAATTTCCAAAAGTGTAAGACACATTGGGTTCACCAAAATGTTTGGTTGGAAAAAGGAATCACCACACACTTCCAAAATTTTGGAATGGTAAGGGATTGAAAATGATCTCAACACCCACTTGGTTGAAAACCTTGTATGGAGAGATAAAATGGTGGATTAAGGTTCTAACCCATTTTTTAGTGGTGGTAGGAATGTTTAGATAGTTTAACTTGATATGATGCAATAATTTTCCTAGGTCTATTATGAAAATATAACAAACTGCAATGAATTCTATGAAATCTAATGCAGAAAGATAAAAAAAAACCCTAGAGACATAGAGGGTAGACAAAAAGGAATCTGATATTCAAATTTGGTGTTGATTCAACTAGTCTAGGGTGTGTGGCGCCCTAGACTAGACTCCTAACTTTTTGAGATATGATGTCAAAGGCCTGAGGTCTATGGCATGTAGTTCCTATTCTTTTGGGGTCACTGTTGGAACTTTGTTTGTTGATGAGAAAATGCAGTTTCCTCGATAACTTGTAGGTTTTAAATGCATGAATGAGAAAACAGCCTTTAATTTCCCTCCATTTTTTTTTAGATTTGTAACATGCACACATAAAAAGAGGGGAAGGGTTGTGCCATTTAGGGGATTGCCTAATTCAAACCCTTTGTTTGTATTTCTACCTCCACAATGGAAAAAAATGATATAGAAAAGAGGTTATCCTTGGATGGATAAAGGCTAAATTGTTAAAAAAGTAATGAATTAGCAACTTGCTACAACTCACCACTTAGATCTAGTCTCCTTGATGAGTTGAATCATGCTCATCACCTTCAAGGATAGATTGTTGCTTGTCTTGAATTGATTTGGATACCTATAAGTGTTAGTGCTCATAAAAAAATGCATGTAAAACATGAACAAAATTACATAACACATGACATGATGCTTGATGAGTGAGAATGCTACAATAATGTTGACAATTCTACTCATGATTGATTTTTGAAATATAATTTTACTCTCCAAAAATTGCTAGGATTTCAAATGGTGAAAATACTATGTATTTACATGCAATTAATCTAACTTCCCAAAAATCAAATGTTGATAGCTGACAAATAAAATTGGAAATTCAAATAATAAATTACTAACACCAACATATTAAAATTGGAGCCAAAATTAGCTGGTCTAGGGCAAGGGGGCCCTAGACCAGACCCATCCTTTTCGGGGTCGAAAGTGTTAGGGGAAAAATATTAAATGCATACTTTCATTCCCTTATTTTATTTTCTTAAGATATTTATAAAACGGGAAATTAAATGCATAAATAGGTTCAAGCACATAGGGGGGAGCAAAATGTAGTGTGAAATTATCAAGGGTGATAGTTTTTGATGATGGAAGAAGAGTTTAGAGTTTTAGTTAAAGAGTATGGATTCAATGAAGATGATGAAGGTGATTTAATATCACAATTTGTAGTGGTAGAGAGAGTAGCTTGAGTTATTTCAAGTAAATGATAGGACTATGCACACTAAATAGAGAAAAAAATGATAGCACAATACACAATGCAAAGCTCCTACTCTATACTTAGTTGCACTTTCATTAGATCAAAAGAAATGTAAATTAAATAATTAAAGGACAATGAAACTCCCTTGGCAACACCCTCTTGATGCCATGGATTTTCTCTAGATTTGTTGATGGAGAGGATAAATGTAATTGCATAGAATTTTTAGCAGCACAAGCTTACTTTACATCCAATTTCCACCCGTGGAAATGGCTTTAGCAATGAGAGATTTATATATTTGATGAGAACAAATGGAGAATTTGGATTGATTTAGAATCAAAAAACAAAATTGAATAATAGGAATTTAAATTTGAATACGAGAGGGATGGGAAATTAAATGTTGGTAGTTGGTGTATGAAGGGTTGGGATTAAAAGTTAATTTGGATTTGGATAGAAGGTAGTTGGAAATGGGTGGCTAGGATTTGTTTTATTGATTTGATGGCTAAGATTTAGGGTTGATTCTATTTAAGATTGATTAATTTTATTAATTTTTATTTTTTTAATTGTGGATTGGACATGATTGTCCTATTACTATGGATTAGATTAGATTTGGGGCTTGAGTCTAATTAATCAAATACTTAGATCATTTAATTAATTATTGGAGAGGGATGTAGGAATTAGTTTAATTAGATAAATATGATTTATTTATTTAATTTGATGATGAAGTTTTAGAGGCTAAATGTTAGTTAATTAAATACATATAATTTATCTAATTAATTAGTGTTGAGATGATGAGTGTGGTAAGGATGTGATTAGTATGGTGTCAAAAGTGGTAAAAATGGTGATGTTAGAGTAGTCAATTTTAAGTATCTACATTTTTATTCTCTTTAAAATGATATTACAATTAGAAGAAGTAATGTAATTTCAAATAAAGTAGATACATGCACTTAATGAGATATGATTGGTGGTAGGATGCCCTAATTGCTTGGAAGAGTAAGGGTTATAAAATGGGTTAGTGATGCCCCCTTGATAGAGTAGGAAAGTTGATATGACTTGGGTGGTCTCTTACAATCATTAGTAGGTCTAGAGGGATGAAGAATGGGGTTTGAGTAGGTAGAAGGGAGGGGAAGATGGTTAGATGTAGGAAAGTTGGGATACATGGAGATGAAGAAATAATGTTAAGGGGGATGAGATGTGAAGAGTTATGTAAAGGGCTATGATGGGTGTGGATGAGGAGAGTGATAACGACAATAATGATGTGTGATGATTGGGTATGGTGGATGGGAGGTGCATGTTGGGAAATAAATGAAGAGATTCCAAATGTTGTAAGCAACTTCTTTATTGTAGTACCTAACATTATGCAACACAATATAAGGGATCATAACGATGGTGTGCCAAGAACTTGATGAACTAATATCCAAGTAGGCATATGACTTGATGCACCATCATATGGAAGACCATGATGATGTTATTCATAAGGTTCCTCAAGATAGAATCACAAGTGAAAGCCACAAAAAAACACACACACAAGTAAGCAAGCATGCACAAAAGATGAAAAGTAAAGCCATAAGATTTTTCCCTTGATTAGGTTGAAAGCCAAAAATTGATTGATTTGATGATGATGATAGTGTTGTTGATGTGTGAATGATATATCTTGAATGAGATAATTCAAAACTAAATAAGGTTTGGATTTCAACAAGATTAAGGATGAAGTTTATGGATGTTTGGATATGTGTTGAATTGTTTGAGTAAAATTGTTTAGATTTTTCTATGTTGTTGGTGTGGTGTTTGGATAATTGTGATCTTTGGATTTTTGAATGGTTGTGTGGATTGGGCACTAGGTATGGAATCCTAATATTGAAGGTTTGACTATTTGGAGTTTAGGATTGTGGACCTTGTTTTGGGATTGGATTTTCTATTTAGGATTGGTTGATGTTTGCATTGTTAAGGAGAAAACTTGTTCTAACACCAAAGGTGATAGTGTCGAGTGGATGGAAGAATGAGATTATGGGTGGAAATGAGGGAGGGTATTCGTGATGGAAATGGGGAGTGGATGCAATTTCTAAGGGTTGTGTGATTTAGGAAAAATATGCACTAGTATGTCATGTGCCATTTATGATGCTATCCTTGGACATATCAAGGGATTGTCAAAAACATGCTTTAGTATCTTGTCCACTTCCTAATCAAGATCAAGAGTGGGAATGAGACTAGGTATTGATTGCATGGAGATGTGAATGCAATGGATGGGATGAAATAATTGTGTGCTATGGAAGGATAATAAATGGTTGTGGACGATGGATGGGATGAGTGGATAGAAGAAGCTTCCCCCCAAGTATAGGGTGCGCGTAGATAAAAAAATTACACTTGACATTCATAAATAGGTTTTAATCATGGTATTTGCTCAAGGTGTTGTGCAAAAAGTTTCATAGTTGGATATTTTTTCTCTTTACCATTTTGATTCTTTTTTTTTTTTTAATTTCAAACATCCACTTCCATGCTAAGATAATAACATCCAATTTTGTTAGTTTCTTCATGTGTATCATGTTGGTAATGTTGTGCTCAATGAAATTTGTTGTGATCTTCAATTGCTAGGTTTGTTGCTCCTAGGTTCTACCTAGGAAAATAAAGTGGGAGGTAGATTGGATAAAGGATTTATGGTTATGTGAAAGTTTATATGAAAGGGATGTTGTGAGCTTCAATTGCTAAGTTGGTTTCTCCTAGGTTCTACCTAGGAGAATAAATTGGGAGGTAGGTTGGATAAAGAATGTATAGTTATGTGAAAGTTTATATGAAATGGATGTTGGGATGGAGGTATGTGGGGTGATGGATTGGGTTGGGAAAAAGGGGTAGATGGAAGGATGGGATTATGGAGGCATGAATAAATTTCATGGGACGAAGGGGAATTAGGATTAACAAGCTCACACACCATTTTTTTGAGATTGAATTTTTTGTGGGATTGTGATGGTGGCTTTTGGATGTTGAAGTTTAGAACTCACTGGTTGAGGGGATGTCATATTTTATGCTCTTGGACATTAGGATTTCCAATTTGGATTGGGTATCTATATTTTCTGATTTTAAAACCCAAAAGAATTTTATTTTTTGACTTGTTAAATTCGTGTTCATATATTTAGATTGCATGGATTTTAATTTATTTGTACTTTTAGGATTGTGGAACACTAAATTTTGGCCCTCAATTCATGAATTTTTTATTTAAGGTCCTTGGATTTTGAAGACTAGTTTTTGAACTCAAATATACTTTGGATTTTGGGATTTTTGAATATTTAAGATTTTGGATTTGGAATGGTGGGCTTAGCTATATGGGATTGTGGGGTCTAGGTAGGTTTTGTTTTTTTGGTCTTTGGATTGTTTGGGATTCCAAACTTTTAGGTGAGAGGAGTTTATGTTTTTGGAGGGGTTCCTTAGGATATGTTGATGCATCCAAGTCTATTTTAAATCTCGATTTTGGAGTCCTATTAGGTATCAGCAACTTCATGTCATTTATGTTCAACAAAAAATTGTCACAAGCCATATCTTATGTTTCATACATTGTTCAAGGAAAAATAGAATATGCCAACATGTCTAGTTGGGTTATTGAATGCTAGGGGAGCCTTTTTTTGTACCCTAGTTCTCCCGATTGTTGTGAGCTACTGTATTCTAGCACACTCCCTTAAGAGTCCTAAGTGAAAAATGTTGTCTTAAACTATGATAGATTTGTTCTTGGAATCCATGGAACCTAAGAATTCTTTGTCTAAACCTACAAATACATGTAGGTTCCCTCCACAATGAAATTTAAATTTTTTATATCTCCAAACCATTTGACCATGTCAACGATGTATGAAAAGTTGCAAAAAGTGTCATTTACATTCAACATAAACTTTTCAAGATCTACTTTGTATTTTACGTTTCATATGTCGTGAAAAAAACCAATTCTGCAAACACATTTGAGTGGGTAATTGAATGCTAGTAGAGGCCCTATTTCACACCCCAACTATCCCAACCATTTTGAGCTACATTATTTCAATGCAATCTCTTAAGATCCCTAAGTGCAACAAACTTTCAAATTATGATGTATTGGTCCTCATATTTCATGACAATTATAAATATTATATCTAATACTCTAGTTTCATGTAGGTTCCTTCCATAATAATCTCTCTCAAATTTTTTATTTCTCCAAGCCATTTGATCCTGTCAACAATGTTTGAAAAATTGCAAAAAGTGTCATTTGCATTCAAAAACTTTTCAGGAGCCATATTTTGCATTATTCATCTCATGGTACTCAATTGAATATGAATAAATGTCTATATGGGTGGTTGAATGTTATGGAAGGCCTTGTTTTTCACCCCATTTTTCCTAATCGTTCCAAGCTCCATTATTCCTTATAGTCTGTTAAGAGCATCAAGTGCAAAAAAATATCAAACTACATGATGTACTGGTTCTTGGAATCCATGAAACTTATGAATTTTCCATTGAAACCTAAAAATATACATAGGGTACCTCCACGATAGCCTCTCTCATATTTTTATATCTCCAAACCATTTAGCCATGGTGAAAATGTACGAAATGTTTCAAAAATACATATTTTGCATTCTTCATCTTATGGGGATTAAAAATAAATTAACATATTGAGGTGGGTGGGTAAAAATTATAGGAGGGATTTTTTGTACCCCAATTATGCCAATCATTTTTGGATGCACTATTCCAATGCAATCTCTTAAGAGCTATAAGTGCAAAAAATTAACAAATTATGACAAAATAGTTCTCGATATCCATGGAACCTAAGGTTTTTTTGCTTAAACCTATAGCTAAATGTAGGTATTCTTCACAATAACTTCTCTCAAAATTTTATTAACTGTGGCAACGATGTATGAAATTTTTTAAAAAGTTTCATTTACGTTCAACAAAAACTTGTTGGGAGCCATATTTTGTATTTTTCATCTCATGGGACTGAACCAAACACATTAACATGTTGGGGTGGGTGGGCGAATGCTAGGGGAGGCATTTTTTTACACCCAACTATTTCAATCATTTTGGGCTACGCTATTCTGACATAGTCTTTTAAGAGACCTAAGTGTATAAAACTGCCAAATTATGGACTAGTTCAGGGAATACGTGGCACCTAATAATGTTTTCTATGAACCTAAAAATACACATGGGGTTCCTCTAAAATATTCTCTATCAAATTTTTATATCTCCAAGACATTTAATTATGGTGATGATGTATGAAATGTTATATAAAGTGTCATTTACGTTCAATATAAAATTGTTGGAACCCATATTTTGTGTTCTGTGTAGATCATGGGGCTCAATTCTCTACGTGAACATATAGAGGTGGGTGTTTGAATTTTAGGGGAGGCCTTATTTCACACTCCAATTTTCCCAATCATTTTGGGCTACACTATTCTAGCTTAGTCTCTTAAGAGCTTAAGAGCAAAAAACTACCAAATTATGATAGATTGGTTCTCAAAATCCATGGTACCTATGAACATTATATTTCAACCTATAGGTGGATATAGGGTCCCTCTACAGTACCATATCTCAATTCTAGTCAACTCAACATCGTTTGAATATTTCAACAATGAATGCATTCTTTCAAAAAACATCAGTTGAAAGTAGTGTAATCATGGAAACAAGATTTTTTGTATTTTGTGCATCATGGAGCTTAACTAGCTACGCGAACATATCAAGATAGGTGGTTAAATCCATTAAAAAACATAGATTCTTATTTTTTCAAGGAAAATATAGGGTTTTCCTAATTATGACTATTATAACACCCCTCTTTATGGTTGTACAATAATCATAATTACCTAAATTTTATCATTTTTGTGGAAATAATGATAAACCATTGTTAGATCTTGGTGTGTACTACCCTAGGCAACCAAAATATTTCATTTATCTAGTATACATTCATGGTATTTGATGATCTTGTGGGTTGTTATAATGATCAAATCTTACTAGGAGACTACCCTAGCCTCATGATCTTTAAAATTTCTTGAACTAGATTTGACTACTTTATCTTTAGAATTGGATTTCCCTAATGACAACTCATCAAATTTTAATGAGAGAGTAGATATTTTGAAAATATCATACATTTTTATATTTTGAGGTTTTGTATAGGAGGGAGATCTCTTCAAAAGGACTATCACTTCCAACTAAAGAGCTCATCTTAAGGGTCTACTAGAACATGAAGAATTGCAATAGATAATTTTCTATGATGAAATAGTTCATCATTTCGACAAGGATATCTATGTCAAGAAAATATTGTAATGTCACCTAAATAAAAGCATTTATGGAAAAAAATGAAGATAATATGTCCTTGTGGAAATCTATGAATATGTTTAAACCATAATAAAAGGATAGTTATATCACATGTAAATTAAGAGATAGTTATAAAAAAAAAATGATATTGGAGAAAGTAAGTTAAATGGTTGTCATATCATGTCAATTTGGCCATACACAAAAATATAGTCATGTGCAACTACTTAGAATTATCCAAATAATATGAAAGAAATACCATTGTATTTAGGAGATTGTCTTAGTAGACCACAAGTAGTCACAATTCCTTGAGATAATTATACAAATATACACCAACCACAAGAATCCACTTTGACTAACATAATGAACAAGGATAATCATAAAAAATATAGATAATTCTATCACAAAAAGGACATTCATAAGTTAAAGTATAGTCATGTCATTTACACATAGAGGACTATCTTAATATGTCAATAAAGATAACCATGTCACCAAAAACACCATATCATAGTAAACATGTTACCAAGACTATCATACAAATAACAAGAGGGAAATTATATCATTCAAACTCAATCACATAAAAAGGGGATAGTTGCCACTATTAAAGATAATCATAATGGCATCAATACAGTCATGTACTATTTAAGATACTCATTTGAAACTATCAAGTCACAAAAAAACAATACTATCACCAAAGGATAATCTCATAAACCATGAAGCCTATCATATTAGATAAATGACTATCTAATAGTTATTAGGGTACTAAATGCACATGAGCTTACATTGTGAAAAGGTTGAACTAGAAAGAAGCACAACATATTAGTGATCAAATTAGAAGAGCTTTTAGAAAATGAATGAGATGATGCTATTGCTACACATACATAGGTTATGGAGATAGTGAAAGGGTTGATAATGAATAAGATTCTTTGAGAAGAAACCAAGAAGTTTCATGGAGTTTGAAGATGATTTAGTCATAGAAAAGAGATTTAGATAAAAGTGAGAACTTATTATTTCAAGGATCCTTATGAAAAGAACTTATGTAAGATGCATCCACCCATAATTTTTTGAGCACTATTGATATAAAAATATTAAACTTGTGTTACCTGGTGGTTTATCATATAACGATAGTTTTTTATGAATTTAATATGGATGGATACAAGGAATATTATAAAATATGATAAGATACAAGATGAATTTTGATGAGGCTTTGAAACATGGCAATGAGATAAAATGATAAAATTGGGTGGGTTTTTCAATAGAAACACCCAATTTGATTAAAAATAATATAATGATAGTTGATCTAACTTAGATAGGGAACTAAATAAAGATGAGAATCATATATTCCTAAAATTTTTATTACTTATTTTCTATCTCCAATTTATAATGATTTTAGTCTTGATTTGAGAGGCATATAATCCTATAGGAGATGATTAAGGATAAAGGTGGAAATAATATTGTTGCAGTTATACCTAATTTGTATGCATGTAGCATAATTTTGAATTTATGTTAGTATGTCCTAATTGTTCCTAGTAAGAATTTATCGTGATAACAACCCACAAGATCATTGTGAAACTCTAGGCGTTCCTTCAAACTAAGGCATTATATTGATGAACAATCAAGAAGGTATGACTATCCCTTAAAAATTATGGGACTATCCAAATATATGCTTTTTCTAAACTATTATGAACTTGTAACCAACAAAGAAATTATTACATCTTTATAAAAATCATACTATATCAAGCATATATCAACAAGGAATAAAAATAAATCCTTTAAAACCCTGAAGTTGTCAAACCCTTGAAGAAAAGTTGAAGAGATATGTTTGTTTTCTTTCATGTTTCATCTAAAAAGGAATGACAAATAGTAAAAATATGTCAATATCATGAATGCTAGGTGATGGAGCATCAAGGAGATCCTCATCAAATACTAAAAACTCAAAAATGATGAAATTATTACCTTTTATCAACCAAAGTAACCCAAAAATTAAACATTAAATATTCAAATGAGTATATAAATGAGCTTGTTCATACAACCATAATGGTAAAACAAATTTGTATTAACCAAAAATATATATAAGCTTACAATGTTATATGTTTCTAAATGTACAATATTTATACAAGAAAGCCATATAGGCATATAGTCACATATCTATAATACAAAAATATATGTATAAAATTGCCATATAGGAATACAACAAAGGACCCTAATGTAACCACTTCTCTCTAGTGGAAGGGAAGAGATCATGAACCACCTGAATATCAATTGGATGGAGAGGCATGCAATGATGGTTTCTTTCAAACCCACTGACTCGGCCTCCTCTCTAAAATATTCTAGACCTAAACCTAATATGATAGAAATTATACACATTAATATAAAAATTGAATTACAAAATGACATAATAGAATAATCACTTATCACATACTCATAATCACTTTGAACCAATTTTTTCCCTCTTCATTTGTAATAGGGCCGTGTTCATGAACTAGAGTTGTGAAGCATGTTGTGGCAAGCATCAAGATACAAATTAAAATACAAATCAATATCATTCAATTTTTTCACTTTGTAGACATATAAAAACCCAAATATAATATGAAATTTACTAATTTGGCTTATACCTCTATCAAAGAAATTGAAGACGATACTACTATGGAAAAACCATGCTCTAGTGTGGTATGAATATCAAGAGGAGTATCAATTGATATGATCATGCGAAAGTGAAACAATATTATTAAATTATAAAAATCTACCTAACATTATTTTATAAACATTTAATGATTAAAAATGCTCAATCTTACCTCAATATAAGATGTATGGCCACTTCAACTAACAGGTGATAATGTCAAAGGCCCAACATTAATTGGTTCAACATCCAATGTGATTTTTTAAGATTATCATTTAACATAATGTTAAATATTCACACGTTTTATATTTATTATTTATTTACTAGTAGTATACCTATGTGCTTGACATCATTGTGTAAGTGAGAGGTGGAGGGCTTCTAGACATAGGGTGAACACTTTGACCTTGAAATTATATAATAATCATTTTAGTAATTTAGTTAAGCATACATTTCAAAATAAAATATGCTAAATTGAATTTGGCCTTATTCAAATTTACCTGTCTATCATACCAAATGTTCAATCCAACAACTCATTTATCATGACAATATGATCCAATATAGATATGTCCTATTGTTGGCTGTGTGCATTGGGATCATTCTCAAACCCATAAGTATAAAGAGACCCACAATTTTGACATAAGTTAGGTGAATTTTGAGACCTAGAAGACTCACCCACATCACCCTATGCTAGAGGCCTAGCATGCTATGAAAGGGTCTAAGTGAGTGAGCTAATGGATGTAGGGTCTCGACCTCAATACCCTCCTTCACCATGGAAGGGATAGTAACAATCTCATACTCTAGTCTAGAAAGGGGTATCTAGCATATTGTTCCCCTCTCTATCCTATGCTGAGCCCCCACCTCTACCCTAGAAACCCCAAATGTCAAAATAATTCATCTCATTGAGGAAAAAATCACAATAGAGTTTCGGGTAAGTGCATGGATCTGTGACACAATTTTGGCTCTTAAGATGCCATTTTTTTTTTTTTTTGAAATTAGCAAAATCTGATTTGCATGAGAAATTGAAGATAGTTACACTAAAAATTTCAAGATGCAGTAAGGAAAAAAGGTGAAGTGCTTCGAGTCTAGTTTCTAAGCTACTATTTTTTTTTTGAAATTAATGAAGATTAAGGGTCTCAAAAAGGGGGCCCCCCAAAATACATACTTTTTTTATAAAAAAAATTGCATAGTGCCTGAGGGCTCCCCCCTTTTTGATTAACTTTTTTTAGAATTTCAAAAATCCCAATGGTGAGAAATTAGCTAACACCATGCAGTTTATCGTCATTCTTTGGGATATTTTTTTTAATGAATATATAATATTTTATGAATATTCAAAGTGGACACATCCTGAAAAGCTGAAATTTGAGCGTGCTCCCCCCTAATTTTTTTGAAAACTAATCAAAAATTTATTTATTTTTTCATTATGTGTAGAATGGAGTCTAGTTTCAAAAAATGTAATTTGTTTCACATTCCGATAAACGAGTAAAAATCTATCCTAAAACTAGCACATGTTGGTTTTTGACCAAAAATGGAGGCATTTACAATAGAAGCCACAAATCAAAACCTTAACTAAATCGAAATGAAAAAATAATTATATATTTAGATAGCTAAGAAAGAGCTCAATGCTATCATGGTTTTTCTTATAAACTTGCATTGAAAGATGTGCAAATGAGATGGGGAGGTCAAACGAAAATATGAGAAAATTTGGCAAATCTTGTCAATTAACATGTCCAAAGTAGGCAATTTTCCAAGCACCAAATTTGGCATGTGCCAAATATGATGTGTCATTTGGAGAGCACCAAATTGGCATTCGCCAAATGACCTAATTTGAAAAAAACTTGAATTTCCCCTATCTTTGGTCGACAACTTCAATAATGCTTAGAGTGCCCAATTTATGATCATAGATGGATAGTTGAGGTTTTACATTTCATACGCTCTCTAACTCATTACCCTAACTAGATAACTCTTTATCTCTCTAAAGTCTCTCTCTCAAGTCTCACTCCCTCCCTCATGACCTAGACTACTCTCTCTCAGTCCTATCCCCTCTCTCAGTTCTCTTTCCCTCCCACCTAAGTACCTAAATAAATCTATCTCACTCCCCCTTTCTCACTCTCACTCTTTCTCTCCCCCTTTGGTATTTTTCTCTCACTCCATCTCCCTCTCTTAGGTCATTATCTTTCTCTCTCTGTCTCTCTCTCTCAAGTCTCTCCCTCCTACCCCCTCTCCCTCTCTTAGGTATCTCACTCACTCCCTCTATCTCTCTCTCTCACTCATGCTCTATCTCTCTCCCTGTCTCTCTCTCACTCTCTCTCAAGTACATCTCTGTCCCCCCTCTTTCTCTCACATAGACACACTCCTCTCTCCCACTCTCTCCCTCCCACCCCATATCCCCCCCTCTCTCTCAATAATCTCCCTCCTACCCTCTCTCTCTCTATCTCTCTCCCACTCTATCTCTCTCCCTCTCTCCCTCTCTCTCAAGTATCTCCCTCCTACCCCCTCTCCCTTTGTCTCTCTCTCTCCAAGTATCTTCATCCCTCTCCTCTCTCTCT